>PISX010017619.1:0-42886 GCA_004024625.1 Mellivora capensis | reverse complement strand
CAGAGTGAGTGATAGGTTCTTAAATGGAATGTTCTGATTTAGAGGTTCTTAAATGGAATGGAATGCTCATCTTTGCATCTTTCATAGCCAAAGTGGAAAAGAAAAGGAGAGATCTGGATGGCTTTCCTCAATCCCACCATTCTTTCATGCATACATTCCCCATGCACTCACACATCAAGCATGCATTCACTCAATGCACTCTCTCAGTCAGGAATGCATTTACTTATGCATGCACCTGTTAACGGGTACCTGCATCCTCCTCTGGGGCGGGCCCTGAGCAGATGGCCCATCTTCCAGGAGGTCCCCGGCACCCATGGTGGATTTCCTATAGTAATTCTTTGCTTTCTCTGGAATGTATCAGTTCTCCCTATAGTGACAGTGTGCCAGTCTTCACTCCCCTTGGACTTGGTGGCTATTACCTACCATGTGCAGAGATTCTATCCACAGAGTGTGCATCTCACGTGGGTAGAGAAGTGTCCTATATTCAAGGGAGCCAAGCAGCTCACATCCAAGCAGAACAGTGATGGGACCTACACTTTGGAAAGCTTGCATTTGATGAATGTGTTGGGGTAGGAGTCCAAGTGTATCCTCATCTATAAGGTGCAGCATGAGGCACAACCTCCCACCTAGGTCAACCTCATACTCTCCACAGCAGCCCTCAGCATATCCAGGTCATTGGAAGCTCAGGCAAGCTCATGTCTACTGCTTTGAGCTACTGGATCACCCTTGTCTACTGAGTGGCATGGGGCCTTTAAAGTCACAGAGTCCCATTTGCTGTCTCCTTCTGCCTATTGCTAAGTCCAGTGATGCCTGTCCTTATGTTTGTGGCTTTTCTTATGGGCTTCAAGATGCTGGTGATGAGTTTCAGGGTCACCTACATCTGTAGGTGGCAGAACTATAACAGGTGATTTGGGGACAGGCATTAGTACATAAGGAGAGAGTGGTGGTCTCTATCACAGGCTGATCAGAAGAGTCCAAGATGAGCCCACTATTTCACACAGCACATACCAGGGGGGAATCTAGCCTCAGGAAAAGGTTGAGAACAGTCTTGTTTTCTCTAAATGTCTGTAGGAGATCTCACAGACTTCCAGCTCTCATGCATCCTATAGTGCCCTGGGGCTTGAAGATTTTTCAGTGAAGTCCCTTGAATCCTGGGTGGGGGTCCAAGATGTGAAGGTGGGATGAAGGTCAAAGCTTTGAGATCCAAACTCCAAAGAGCACCCCCATATACTGTTTCATATGTCAAATTTTATTGAAGTTATTTTTGGAATAAGTAAGAAAAGTAATGCTAAACTTTACTAATGGAGGTGACAAAGGACTGGAAGGCTTTAACTAGTGGCAAAGATGATCGTGGGTGTGGGAGAGTTCAGACCTCAGACAGAGGGGCTGGTCTACAGTGACAGGGGTCTATTTTCTGATCTGCACCATGATTCCAGACGTGCAGAGTGCCTGCCACATAGTAGATGGTCAATAAGTATTTGGGGAATACAAGAATGAATGAATGAATGAATGAACGAATGAATTTTTCCCCGACTGCTCCTGCAGGCTCTGCAATACATTGCTTCCTGCCCTGTTCAAGAGGTTCACTTGAGGGAAGGAGCTGCTGGCCCTCACTCCTTCCCTAGACATGATCCCTTTCTCACACACCCGATGTTCCTTCTCTCTGAGCTTCAGAGCTGAGTCAAGGATGCACTTAGGTCTGAGAGACCCGAGGATGTCTGCACCCTGATGCATTGAGCTTCAAAATGTCCCTGCTTCTGCCCAAAAGAGAATCAAGTGGGTCAAGAAAACCAGGTTTCCAGTGTGCCTGGTGGCTCAGTTGGTTAAACGTCTGTCTTCAGCTCAGGTCATGATCCTAGGGTCCCAGGGTCAAGCCTCCCATTGGCCTCCTTGCTCAGCAGAGAGCCTACTTCTCCCTCTCCCTCTGAGGGAGGGAGCTTGTGCTCACTCTGTCGCTCTATCAAATAAATAAATAAATAAAACCGTTAAGAGGGAAAAAAAAGAAAGAAAGAAAGAAAAGAAGGTTTCCATTTTGCTCCTGATCAGGAACAACTTATTAATTTTCAGGGCACATTTTACTTTTACTTTATTTTTTTATTTTTTGAAAGTTAATTCCAGTATAGTTAAGGTATAGTGCAATATTAGTTTCAGGTGTAGAATATAGTGATTCAACAATTCCATACATTACTCAGTGCTCATCCTGACAGGTATACTCTTAATCCCCTTCACCAGTCACTCATCCCCGCACCCACCTTCCTCTGGTGACCATCAGTTTGTTCTCTATAGTTAAATCTGTTTTTTGGTTTGACTCCTTTTTCCCCCTTTGTTCATTTGTTTTGTTTCTTCAGGTCCACAGATATGTGAAATCAAATAGTATTCATCTTTCTCTGAGTGACTTATTTTGCTTAGCGTTATACTCTCTAGCTCCACCCATGTTGCTGCAAACGGCAAAATTTCATTCTTGTTTTATGGCTGAATATATTTAAATATATATATATATATATCACATCATTTTTATCCTTTCATCTATTGATGGACACTTGGACTGCTTCCATAATTAAGAGGAGCACATTTTATTTTTATACTTCCGCAAGTATCATTTTATTTTAACACCTACATATTTTGAAATCACTATATCAAAAACTAATGATGTGACTAACATAGCATTGTGACTAACATAGAATAACATAATAAATAAATAAATAAACAAATAAATGAAACCACTACATGAAATAAGCATTTTTTGGTTCTGAAATATATGAAGAATCTTTGGTCCTACCATCCTATCTTTGCAAAACATTTACATTTTGCCATTATGGTCTTCTGTTTCTTTTAAAAACACTGTCCTCAATTTGAAGTTTATCTTTCTCAAATTTGATTTTATAATTATAACATACTATAAACCCTTAACCAATTTATATTTTATATATATTGTTATACTGTCTATAGTATTCTGGAACTTTTATGATTTTATGCTCAACACAGTGTATGGTATTTGCTCATGCTGATATACATAGTTCAATTTTATCAATTTTCCCCGGCTCTATAGCTCTCTATTATAAGCATATCCTACAAGTCAAGGATTTTTCTCGGGATGGTATGAAAACACTATCTGCTGTTTGAGTAACACAACTTTGCAATGGGCATTTTTCTCTCTGTTTCTTTGGGTTCACATGGTAGAGTCCCTCTGGCTCCTCTGCTGTGGTCCACAGAGCAAGAATGTTAATATCATTTGGGAGCTTTTGTAATACAAAAAAGGGGGGGCTTCTAATTTTTTTATTATGTTGTGTTAGTTACCATTCAGTACACTAGTTTTTGATGTAGTGTTCCATGATTCATTGTTTGCCTACAACACCCAGTGCTCCATGCAATCCATGCCCTCCTTAATACCCACCACCGGGCTCACCCTTCCCTCACCCATCCCTCCACTCCCCTCCCCTCTAAAACCCTCAGTTTGTTTCCCAGAGTCCATAGTCTCTCATGGTTCCTCTCCCCCTCTGATTTCCACTCCCTTCCTTTTTCCCTTCCTTCTCCTAGGGTCCTCCATGCTATTCATTATGTTCTACAAATAAGTGAAACCATATGACAACTGTCTTTCTCTGCTTGACTTATTTCATTCAGCACAATCTTCTCCATCCATGTTCCATCCATGTTGATGCAAAAGTTGGTTATTCACCCTTTCTGATGGCTAATATTCCATTCTGTATATGGACCACATCTTTTAATTTTGATGAAGTTTTGCTCTTTCCATAGACCTTTGATCTTGCTTTATTTTTCTGAGCTTCGTGTGTGTGTGCACATATGTGCATGTGTGTGTTTGTGTGTGCATGTGTTATAAATGGTAGCAACCTTTTATTTTTTTCCCCCATTGGGATAAAGTATCCAGTACCCACTAATCGGCACAGCCACCTGCCTTTGCCATACAGCAAACCACTCCATTAATGTGTGGGTCTTATTGCCATTCTTTTCATGGGGTCTTATTGCCCTTTAGCTACTTGTTTATCTCTGTCAAAGCTATCCTACCCTGTAAGTCATGGGGATGAAAGTACAGCACAGGGGAATACAGTCAACAGAATTGGAATAACATTGTATGGCGACAGCTGGAGACTACACTTACTGTGCTGTGAACACTGCATAATGCATATAATTCTTCAATTACTATGTTGTGGACCTAAAACTAACATAGCACTGTATGTCAACTTGATAGTAAATCTTTTAAAAATATTTTAAAAATAAAATCTGTCCTGGTATGAAAAAAAAAAGAAATAGACCCATACATAATATGTATTTGGTCAAGTGGTTTTTTTAAAAAGTGACCAGAGTAATTCAATGTGGGAAGGATTGTTCTCTCAACAAATGGTGTTGAAATAATTAGATACTCATATGTAAAAGAAGAAGAAGAAGAAGTAGAACCAAAACAAGAAGAAGAATCTTGACTGTTTCCTTATAACATACACAAAGTTTAATATTGTCTTAAAATAATGTTACCTTATAGCAATATTATTGTACATTTTACACCAAAATACTAAAAAAAATTAATATGATCATGTGGATCACAGACCTAAATTTAAGACCTTAAACTGTAAAGCTTTTAGAAGAAACCATAGAAAAAAAGCAAAATAAAATTTTTATAGTCTTTGGTTCATAGAGACTTTTATTTTATTATTATTATTATTATTAATTTTTATTTTTATTTTTTATTAACATATACTGAATTATTAGTTTCAGAGGTAGGATTTAGTGATTCATCAGTGGCATACAACACCCAGTGCTCATTACATGAAGAGTCCTCCTTAACACTCACCACCCAGTTACCTCATTTCCCACCCATCTCCCCTCCAGCAACCCTCAGTTTATTTCCTAGAGTCAAGAGTCTCTTATGTGGGGTGGCTGGGTGGCTCAGTTGTTAAGCATCTGGTGTGCTGGGGTCCTTGTCTGCCTTTGGCTGGGATCATGATCCCAGGGTCCTGGGATCAAGCCCCACATCAGGCTTTCTGCTCGGCGGCAGACCTGCTTCTCCCTTTCCCACTCCCCCTGCTTGTATTCCCTCTCTCACTGTGTCTCTCTCGTCAAACAAATAAATAAAATCTTAAAAAAAAAAAAAAGAGTCTCTTATGGTTTGTCCTCCTCTCTGTTCTCATCTTATTTTACTTTTTTCTCCCTTCACCTATGATAATCTGTTTTGCTTCTTTTTAAATTCCACATATGAGAATCACATTTTTTATGTGCGTGAAAGATTTTACAAGAACTCCATTGATGAACATATACAAGCAGCAATAAGAATTTTGCTGATGCAAGATGTATTTTTTTTAAACTGTCTTAATTAGAACAGCTTTATAATAAGTTTCGATACCTCTTTTGGGCAAAACTTCCCACCTCGGACCTGTTGCTCATAACTGGTATGGCTCTTCTTGGCCTAGATGCATTTTAGAATCACTTTGTCTACTTTCATTAAAAACCCTTCTACCATTATGATTTGATTGTATTGATTATATATTCACGTGAGCAAATTGACATCTTTCCAATACTGAGTTTTACCACTCAAGGACATGAGGTGTTTTAGATTTTCTTTGATGACTTTCAGCCCACCAGTTTACAGGGTTTTTTAGTTCCAGGATGGTCTTATGCAGCCCTACTTAGAGCTATCTTTAATACTTTCTAGTTTATGGAATCTTTAAATACTATTATTACTGTTTGCAGTGGGTTTGGGACTGCAGAATAAGAATATAATTGAGTTTTGAACATCAGTCTTAGTCTAGCAAGCTTATCACACTTGGACTAGTGCTCATAGTACAGACATTCTCTTCTGTGTAACTCTTACAACATCAATCATCTCACCTAGTTTTTACCTTTGTTAAAGTTACATATGCACACGCTTCAACAGGCAAATAGTTCTCTACCTTCTACATATGAAAACTGGAGTCTCCTAACCTCCCACTATTTTCCACCTCCCAGAGGCAACCATTTTCCACTCTTAATTGATTTTTAACTGAATCTTCTGTATGTTGCAGCCAGATCTCATACAGCGTCTTGTATTATCACTCCTTGATCTCACCCGTAGGCATTATTCACTGACTTCCCACTCTGGATGGTGGGGATACAAGCTCCATTACTCCAGAACCCACACTACATGTGCACATTTCTACCCCGCCACCTTAATACTTTAATTTCAGATGACGTCATAGTCTGTGTCCGCATTATAATGGCAAGGACATTGTGTTTTAGAGCTCAATCTTGTAACATTTCCAGCTTTTGTGTGTGTTGATCTGCTCATGTGTATTTTGGGTAACCACCACCATATTCAGGGTACAGAACAATTCCATGGCTGCAGAGCTTACCCTTGTGCTAGCCTCTCTTAGTGACAGCCAGCCCCACCACCCAAACCTCTGGCACATGCCGATCTGTTCTCTGTAACTTCGAGAATGTTGTAGAAGCGGAGTCCCAAGTATGGAGATTTTGAGAGTGATTTTGTTCACTCCACATAATGCCTTTGGAAACTTACAAGCTGTAAATATGAAGATTAGTTGATTTCTTTTATTGCTGAGTAGTATTTCCCTGTAGGAATGCACCACAGTTTGTTCGACCACTCACTTATCATTGGGCAGTTTGGGTATTTCCAGGTTTTTTCGATAACAAAGAAAGCTGCTCTAAACATTCACACACAGGTTTTTGTGAGGCAGTAGTCTTCATTACACTCAGATAAATGCCTGGAAGTGTGATATCTGGGACACAGAACCCACTTCCTCTCCTGAAAGAATGGAGGAAATGATGCTTTTTGTTGGAAGCAAACACATCCAACTTCTTTTTTTTTTTTAAGAATTTATTTCTTTTTAAAGTAATCTCTACACTGAACTTGGGGCTTGAACCCACAACCCCAATTTATTATTTTTTTAATTTATTTGACAGAGAGCACAAGTAGGCAGAGAGGCAGGCGGGGTGGGGGGGAGGGGGGGGAGTAGGCTCCCTGCCAAACAGAGAGCCAGATGCAGGGCTTGATCCCAGGACCCTGGGATCGCGACCTGAACTGAAGGCAGAGGCTTTAACGCACTGAGCCACCCCACAACCCCAATTTAAAGAATCACACCATCCACTGACTAAGCCAGCCAGACACCCCAAGCACATACTACTTCCAATGTCCACACTGCATTGCACATTTGGGCAAAGTTTTACCATTTCCGTCAATAAAGGGTTGGAATAGGGAGTCATTTCTGGAGCAGACTTCACTTGATCCCAAAGTTTTGCAGACCGTGGCGTACCTATTCTTTCCTCCAGCTCGGTAGCTCTTGGTGGGTACTGGTGCAGAATGAGGCCACCAGCCAGCCACCCCCAAGTACCCAGGGCTCAGGACATGAGACAGCCCCCAAACACAGATCCTTTTTGGCCTGGGGCTCCCAAGTGTGGAATGGCCAAGAAGATCTGAAGATGGGGGAGGGGTCTAGTCCAGAGAGCAGAGACCCCAGGCGGCAGGAAACATCATTCCTGCTGGGCCTGATCACTCTCTCTGAAATGTAAGAAGAGGTGAGGCCTTCTCCGTCTGACGTCTGTTTCACAATCCAGTAGCAGATTGCTGCCTCACAATCCTGTCACTGCATCATACACGCTTCCTCTTCTATCACAGATAGAACAGAAAACACAGAACAGAGGCCCCATCGCCCCAGCACACACATTTGCAGAGAGCAGGATCCTCAGGCCTCCACAATGTGGGCCCCTGCCTCCGGACCCCGCCCTCCTCCTCACCTGCTGCTGGCTCTGCTCTTGGGACTCACAGGTGAGCGTTGCCTTGGCGGAGACTCCCCTTTCCCTGCCTCCTCAACCTCTCCCTGCCCCTGGGCATTTAGGACCTCCAGGTAAACAAAGGTGTGCTACCCAGACCCTCCACAGAAGGCCTGCCTGGTAGCTATGACTGTACTCCTGACTAGCAGATGGGGAAACTGAGGGAGAGAGAGCAACCAGCCAAGTGTCACCTACCTAAGTCAGTGGAATAGGTGGGAAAAGGAATAAAAGATGTGGAGACTCCTGCCTGATTGGCATCTATATTTACATCCACATTTGTATATCCTGGTCCCCATCATCTAGTATCAGCTGACACCTGCAGACCTCAGGAGGTCAGTGCAATGAGTTATGCATTGAAGGGACACAAGTCACCTTCAGGCAATCATTTAACTGCAAGGGCAAGACTTTGCAGTTGGATTTCCCTGCCTCAGTGACAAGGCAGTCCCTGAAGACTGACATCAAGAAATACAAAATAATTCCTTCTTACTTGAAGTGTCCTCAAAACCAGGCAGGGATAGAAATCAGAGACGCAGGCTGCTGGTGCATCACACATACACCCAGCGTTCTTTTCCATTTCTTAGCTACTCCTCATGGAGGAAATTTGTGGTTCACCCTTGCAGCGTGTGAGCTGGTAAAACCCATACACTTAGTATTATTTGCAACCAAACATGCCCTAAGGAGGGCACGTGCTATTATAGGCAGGTCTTGGTGTGCCAAGAACATCAGGTGCTTTGGTTTGTAAGTCTTGAGGAGAAGATTGGGGTTGGGAAGTCTAACTGCTAGGACAATAATGGGAAGAAATAGGAATGCACCATGGAGGGAGAAATGGAGGGAATATGAGAGAGAAGAGATCAGAGAGTCAAGAGGAGCCAGGGAAAGGTAAAAACTGCCATCTGTGTATCTATAATCCTCACAGTTCATCTCTGGCACAGGCCTTGCCCCTAAAATCTGGTTTTTCTGTATAACCAGCCACTCAACATTTTTCTTAAGTAGAAATAAACCTCTCAAAACAAAACAAAACAAAACCTCTCACGGCTAACATGTCTCAAACTGAACTCTCCAGTTTCCCAAACATTCTTGTACTTCTCAGCTGAGGCACCTTATTCTCCTAGATGCTCAGGTCCCAAGCCCTTAGAGCCTGTCTTTCTTTCTTTCTTCCTTTCTTCTTTTTTTTTTTTTTTAATTTTTTTTTTCTTTTCAGCGTAACAGAGTTCATAGTTTTACACCACACCCAGTGCTCCATGCAATACGTGCCCTCCACAATACCCACCACCAGGCTCCCCCAACCTCCCACCCCCCGACCCTTCAAAACCCTCAGGTTATTTTTCAGAGTCCATAGTCTCTCATGGTTCATCTCCCCCCCAATTTCCCTCAACTCCCTTCTCCTCTCCATCTCCCCATGTCCTCCGTGTTATTTGTTATGCTCCGCAAATAAGTGAAACCATATGATAAATGACTCTCTCTGCTTGACTTATTTCACTCTTTCTTTCTTTCTTTTTCTTTTTTTCTTTCTCTCTCTCTTTCTTTCTTTCTAAATTATGGTATGTTAGTCACCATTACAATACATTGTTGGCTTTTTTTTTAAGGTTTTTTTTTTTTAGTTTTTTAAAATTATTAACATATAATGTATTATTTGTTTCAGGGGTACAGGTCTGTGATTCATCAGTCTTACACAATACACAGCACTCACCATAGCATATACCCTCCCCAGTGTCCATCACCCAGCCACCCTATCCTATCCGCCTCCCCTCCAGCAACCCTCAGTTTGTTTCCTGAGATTAAGAGTCTCTTATGGTTTGTCTCCCTCTCTGGTTTCATCTTGTTTCATCTTGAATAATGCTGCTATGAACATTGACGTACAATTATCTCAGTACCTTCTTATAATTTGGGGCGTATTTACCTAAGAATAGAATTGTTGAATCATATGGTAAATTATATATAATTAAATTTTAAAGAAAATACCCCTGTTTCCACAGTGGTCACATCATTTTATATTCCTACCAACAATGTCCAAGAATTTCAATTTATCCACAACTTACTCAACACTTATTTTCTGATTTTTTTGGTACTGTATTGTGTTTTGTTTTGCTTTTGATAAAGCCATTCTAAGGGATGCAGGGGTATCTCATTGTGGTTCTAATTTTCATTTTTCTAATGAGTAGTGATGTTCAATATCTTTTCATGTACTTTTTCACTATTTGAATACCTTCTTTGGACAAACATTTACTCTAGTCCTTGGTCCATTTTTTAATTGGGCTTTTTGTTATTTTCTTGTTGAATTGTAGGAGTTCTTTTCATATGTTGGTTAATAATCCTTTATGAGACATATGCTTTGCAAATATTTTCTCCCATTCTCTGAGTTGCCTTTTCACTTTTGATATTGCCCTCTTCTGCACAAAAGTCTTTAATTTTGATGAAGTCCAATTTCTATATTTTTATTTTGTTATGTATGCTCTTGGTGTGATGTCCAAGAAGTCATTGCCAAATCCAGTATCATGAGTTTTGCCTACACTTATTTTCCTCAGAATTTTATAGTTTAACTTTTACATGTAGGTCCCTTCATCCAATTTGAGTTCATTTTTCTATATAAAGTGAGGGTTCATCTTTATTCTTTGCATGTAGATATTCAGTTTTCCCAGCACTTTATGCTGAAAAGACTGTTCTTCCTCTTACCCCCATTGAAAGGTATCAGTAAGCACCCTTGTTGAAAATCCTTTGATCTTATATGTGAGGGTTTATTGCTAGGCTCTCTTATTCTATTCCATTGCTCTATATCTCTATTTTATTGTCATTTCACAGTATTGATTATTATACTTGGTAGTAGGTTTTCAAATCAAGAAGAGTGAATTCTCCAAATATGTTCTTTCCAAGGTTGGTTGATGATTTGGGGTCCCTTGAGATTGCATATGAATTTTAAAATGGACTTTTCCATTTATTTTTTTAAAATGCCCTGGGGATTTTGGAAGTGCTTGCATTGAATGTGTAGGTTGCTTTAGGCAGCATTGACAAGTCAACAATATAAAATCTTCCAATCACTAATGGGGGATGTTTTCCCATTTATTTATGTCTTCTTTCGGCAATGTTTTGCACTTTCTAGTGTACAAGTCTTTCATTTCCATGCAGAAATTTACTCCTAAGTGCTTTATAGTTTTTTATGTTAGTGTAAGTGGAATTGCTTGCTGAATTTCCTTTTTGAGTTGTTCATCACTACTGTGTAGAAATGTATCTGATTTTGACTGTTGATTTTATATAACACAAACTAACTGAATTTATTACTAACTCCAACAGTTTACTTTTATGTGTGAAATCTTTAGGATTGCTACCCATGAAATCATGTCATGTGCAAAGAGAGATAGTTTTACTTATTTCTTTGCAATTTGAGTACTATTTATTTATTTTTCTTGACTATTGCATTTTCTAGAATTTCCAGTACTGTGTTGACTAGAAGTGGTCAAAGTGGGCATCCTTGCCTTGTTCCTGATCTTAGAGAAAAAACTTTCAGACTTTCATCATCAAGGATGAGGTAGTTCTAGTTTTTTCATATGACTTTCTCATTTTGTGTAAGTTTCCATCTCTTCCTAGTTTATTGTTTATAATCATGAAAAATGTTGACTTTTGTCAAGTAATTTTTCTGCATCAAATGAGATTACCATGGTAATTTTTTCTTCATTCTATAAATATGTCCTATTACCCTATCTGGTTTTCTTATGTTGAATCATTCTTGCATTCCAGGAAGAAATCCCACTTGATTATTGTGTATAATTCTTTTAATATGCTGTGGAGTTTGGTTAGCTGATGTTTTGTTGAACATTGTTGCATCAGTATTTAGATAAGATACTGGTGTGTAGTTTTCTTGTAGTTTCTTTGTTGCCTGTGGTATCTTTGCTGGTATTCTTGGTATTCTTTGCTGCCCTAGAGCCTCAGAAAGACTCGAAATGACCTAGGAGCCTTCCTAACTCTTTAATTTTTTGGAGTAGTTTGGAGAGGATTAATGTTAGTTTTTCTTTAAAAGTTTGGCAGGGTGATACCTGAATGACTCAGTCATTCAGATATCCTCAGTTGAGGATCTGATTCTTGATTTTGGCTGATCTCAGGGTTGTGGAATTGAACCCCAAGTCAGGTTCCATGCTCAGCCCAGAGTTGGCTTGTCCCTCTCCCTCTGCTTTCCCCCCCACTCCCTCTCTCTTTCTCTCTGTCTCTCTAAAATAAATAAATGAAGTTATTTTAAAAACTGAAAGTTTTAAGAATTCACCAGTAAAGCTGCATTGTCCTGGACTTTTCTTTGTTGGGAATTTTTTGATTATTGATTCAATGATCTTACCAGTGATATTCTATTCATATTTTCTATGTCTTTATTATTCAGTCTTCATAAATTGTGTGTGTCTAGAAATTTGTCCATTTAATCTATGTTATTCAATTTATTGGTGTGCAATTTTTGATGTACTCTTTTAGAATCCTCCTTATTGCTATAAAAATGGCTAGTAATGTCTTTCTCTTGTTTCTGATATTAGTTAATGAAGTCTTCTCTCTCTGTCTTTTTTTTTCTGTTAGCCAATCTAGCTAAAGTTTTGTGAATCGTATTGTTTTTTCTGAAGAACTATTCTTGGGCTTTTTAATATTCTCTGTTGTTTTTCTATTAACATTTTATTTCACTCTATACTAGTCTTTTTATTTCCTTCATTCTGCTAGCTTTGGGATTGGGATTTATTTTTCTCTTCTTTGTCTGATTTCTTAATGTGTATAGTTGTTAATAAATTTGTGATCTTTCTTTATTTTATTTTTTTTTAAGATTTTATTTATTTATTTGACAGACAGAGATTACAAGTAGGCAAGAGAGGCAGGCAGGGAGAGAGAGGAGGAAGCAGGCTCTCCGCGGAGCAGAGAGCCCGATGTGGGGCTCGATCCCAGGACCCTGGGATCATGACCTGAGCCGAAAGCAGGGGCTTTAACCCACTGAGCCACCCAGGCGCCCTGTGATCTTTCTTTAATGTAGGCATTACAGCTATAAATTTAACTCTAGCACTGCTTTCACCACAGACTGCAGATTTGGGCATGTTGTGTTTCCATTTTCATTCAAATCAATATGTTCTCTAATTTCCCCTGTGATTCTTTCTTAGGCCTTTTGATTTTTTAAGAGTGTGTTGTTTTATGTCAATATATTTGAGAATATTCAATTTATTCTTCTGTTATTGATTTCTAGTTTAATTTCTCAAACTCCTTCACTAGTTCACTTCTTCAGTATTTCTTCTTAGAGATTCCAGTAAGTTACCTGCTCAATCAGCCTCTGTGATAATGGCCTAGACAAAGGATTTGTTTGTTTGTTTGTTTGTTTTACAGTAACTGGTTTCTGTAATGTCTGGGGAGACATCCGGTCAATGAAACAATGCCCCCCCCCACAGAGGTCCATATCCTAATACCCAGAACCTGTGAACAGTTTTCTCTTACACGACAAAAGAGATTTTGCAAAAATGGCTGACTTAAGACTTTTGACCTAAAGATTATCCTAGATTATCAAAGCGGTCTCAATATGTTCACAAGGATCCTTATAAGAAGGAGGCAGGAAAGTCAAAGTTAGAAAAGGATAAGTGACAATAGAGGTGAGAATTTGGAGTGATGGGAAGATGGGAACCATGAGAAAAGGAATGTCAGTAGCTTCTAGAATTTGGAAAGGCAAGGGACAGACCTCCAGAGGAAATGCAGCTTGGCTGACCCTTGGTCTTAGTCCAGCAACAGCAATTTTTGGATTCCTGATCCAGAATTATAAAACAGTACATTTATGCAGTTTTCAGACATTATATTTTTAATAATTTGCTATAGCAGCATTTAGAAGCTGATATAATATGATTGCAGTGGGGGGGAGTCACAGGGATTTGAAACTCTCTTTTACCGCTCATTTAAACTACCTGTTCATTTTTTGTCAAAAGCTCTGTCATCACTGTCACTTAAGTATCCAGACTGATCAACAGACTCCAGCATGGGCACATGCACATGGAAGAAGGAAGTTGATCCACAGAGGTTCCTGAAGTTAAATGCACAGCCCAGAAAACACATCCCTTCCTTTAGCTCACACACAGTGGTCTAAGGAAGTCTCATGGGCCCACTGAATACAAGGGTCCAGAGAGAGCAACACTCCATGAGGCCAGAAAGTGGACAACCAGAAACATTTGGTGAAGCATGACACTTTCAGAGAGGGGCTCCAACTCCAATCAGGGCACTCCAACCTGCAGTGTGTGACATCACTGTCTCTGTGTCTTATTTCCTCATTTGTGATAGAGTTTCATCTTACAGGCTTGTGGTGAGGGCTACATGCCACGTACATCTCAAGGTCCGCTCACAGTGCACACTCAGTCAATGAGCTGTTGTGGATCAACACTTGAGAAAACACACAGGATCACATAAGGATGAGTAAATGACTGCTTTGTTTTTCCCTCCAGGTGTGGCCGGTGAGGCAGAGCTGCAGGTGATCCAGCCTGAGAAGTTAGTATCTATCACAGGCGGACAGACAGCCACTTTGCACTGCACCATGACTTCCCTGCTCCCCTTGGGGAAGGTTGAGTGGTTCAGGGGGACAGGGCCAGGCCGGGAATTAATCTTCAGTTTCAAAGGAGGCCACTTCCCCCGAGTGACAAATATTTCAGACGCCACAAGGAGAAACAACACGGACTTTTCCATCCGCATCAGTAACATCACCCCAGCAGACACTGGAACCTACTACTGTGTGAAGTTCCAGAAAGGGTACCCTGATGTAGAGATTAAGTCTGGACCAGGCACTCAGGTCACCGTGAGCAGTGAGTATGATGTGGGCCTCCGCCATCCCTTGATTGTGACAATAGGTCAATAAGAGTGTCTGACAGCTAAGAATCAGGCGTTGTGGTGAGTGCCCCTGACTTCAGCCCCTTTCATAGATCAGGGAAGCTGAGGCCTGGAGAGGTCATGCTATTTGCTCAAGGCCACATGGCTGGAAAATGGTGGGAAAATCTAGAACTCTTGTCTACAGACTCCATAGCTCCCTTTTCCAATCCTGACCAGCTCTCTGGTTCCAGGGATGAGGGACTGAGAGTCTGAGGGGCTTTCCCAGTCATAAGGCCCAAGCTCACCCTGTCTCCAAAGAGCACTCCCTCCCAGGTGGCCAGGCTTCTCTCCACTCAGCACTTACTGATCACCTGCTGTGCTGACTTTGTTTCAGATGCCCTGGAGCAGCAGGGAACAAAACAGGCAAAGTCTCCTCTATCATGAAGCTTACACTCCCTTCCCTTCCAGTGTGGACATATGCACCCAGGGTAGGGAGGTGGGACAATGACTTTCTTTCTTTCAGCTTCAGCAAAATCACAGTGAGAAGAGGCACAGGCTCGCTATCTACTCTGACAACCCCAGCAGGAGAAGATGCCAGAGGCTGGGCATTTGTTGTGGGTCTGTCCAGAAAAGCTTCATGCAATTCAGAGATTGACTTCATAGTGACTGAGTCTCCTCACACACCCCTGGACTTGGACAGGTGGCTTCATTATGACTGTGCAGACATTATAGGAATTCCCAGTCATACGTCCCTTGCCTGGGCACCAGCACTAGCACTGGGCAGGTCTGTTCCTCCTGGAAGAGCACTCCTTCCTCTTCCCCAAGCTGCCCACATAGGTGGCACGCTGGTTGAGAATGGGTAAAGGGCAAGTGGCAGGCCCACCCCATGTCTTCATTGTGGCAGGTACTCCTCTTACCAGAGGTAGCAAGGAGGACCTATCTCTGCCCTTTTACAGATGAGGACAATGGGGCTTAGGGGACCTGACCTAAGCAGGCACAGGAGCCAAGATTGAACCCAAGCATCGGGACTCAAAGCCTTGTTCTCTGCACACTCACTGTGCTGGTCAAAGTAGGAGAAAGTTCGAACCTTCTCCTTGAAAATCTTGTGTTGTCTTTTTCAGTAGTAAGCACTTTAAAAAGTTATGAGAGAGGGTGTTATTACTTTGCACCCCCAGATCAGACAGATACACAAACATCTCATGAAGTGTCGAGCCTGTTCCTGGAGACATGGCTTCTCACATGTAAGAGCATCTGGAGTCTTTCTCCAGTTGTGTGATGTTGCTCTTTCAATGAGCAGCCTGGGGCAATGACCTGGACAGAACAGAGGGGCTGGACAGTGCCAGCCTCACGGGCCACCCCATTCCTGGCTCTGCAGAATGAGGGTGCAGGGGAGGCGCTTTCCTGGAGGGTGTTTCAGCTCCATGAGCAGGAGTTCATGTTCTAAACTCAGCTTTGGGACCCCACATCTTCCCTCTGTTGTTAAATAGTCACCAGGTCTGGACACCCAGAGGGACTTCTCTCTCCATAACCACTTGAAGTGGAGAATCTCCAAGGGAAGAGGTGGGGGGGAGGTCACTGTTGGGCTCAAAAGGGTGGATTCTTACTCTTTTGTGAAAGAGAAGGCTGGAGGCCACAGAAGTCCCCCTGGGATGCAATGACCGGTAAGGAGCAGCCCCTTTGTACCTGAACCAAAGTAGGTTAGCTCCTCAGTGAGGAAGAGACAGAGATCACCCAGGGGGAGTTTCCTCACAAAGTTGTCTTTATTTGTGTAGGTAAGATGTCAGGGAATAATTTCCAAACCTATGACCCCAAACAGGGGCAAGAAGGCTAACACTTATGAGGGCTTTGGATGAATATTCAGAGGGGGATCTTAACGTTATAATGAGGCTGGGGCTACTGTCAGCCACCTTCTGAGATATCCCCTTCTTGCCATATGCGTTTTCAGTGATAAATTCCAAACAAAAGTGCTAGCATTCCTTTACTTGCCCCTCCCTGCAACCCAGGAAGGAGAAATGTTTGGTGTCCCATTTCACGGAGGGGGAGCCAGGCTGTGCCCCTGCCACACCTGCGGTCAGCTGGCCAGCCTGGTTCCGGCTTCCATGGGGGTCCAGTTCTGCCCCCGTTTCCCTGCACGGACTGCTGCACACGCTCTCTGACCTCAGTGAGGTTTGCAGGGAGGCAGCTAGGAAGGGTTGATGCCAACAGTCAGACCCATCAGAAACGTCCTTCCTGTGCCCAGATTGGTGGGAAGTCGCCTGGCAAGAAGAGAGAGGGGGACTTGAACTCAGGTCTAGAACTGTACCTGGGCCCTGCCCCTGACTCAGAGTTCAGCTCTGGAACCTCAGGGCCTCCTCTGTGCGAGGAGGAGAGGACACTGCGCTCCGCACAGTGATGTTGTGCCTCTCATGTATCCTGAGCGCTGATGACCACAGTCATGCTCACTGTTCACAACTGCTCTTCTTATAGCCAAACCCTCTCTCCCCACGGTGTCGGGCCCCGCGGCCAGGGCCTTGCCGGGGCAGACAGTGAACTTCACCTGCAAGTCCTACGGCTTCTCCCCCAGAAACATCACCCTGAGATGGTTCAGAAACGGGAATGAGCTGGCAGCTTCCCAGACCAGCGTGGACCCAGAGGGAGACAGAACTTCCTACATCTCCAGCACAACCAGGCTGGTGCTGGCTCCGAGGGATGTTCACTCCCAGGTCATCTGTGAGGTGACCCACATGACCCTGCAAGGGGGACCTCCTCTTCGTGGGACTGCCAACCTGTCTGAGGTCCTCCGAGGTAGATGCCCCTCCCCCCAGCCCCAGCCCGGGTCTGGCCCCCAAGTCTCCAACTCTGCCCCTCCCCCACTCCCTGCCCCAAGCCCTCCGTTTCCTGGAGTCTGACCCCTGGCAGACCCTCCAGGTCACCTGAACCTAGATGTGTTGTCACCTCCTACTGTTTCCATGGCCACTGCGGGGTGAACACCTACAATGTACCAAGCACTGCACTCCGGTAGTTTCCTTTACAGTAGCAATTCCAATTATTGAGCACCTGCTGTACTCCATGCCACCGTGTGCTTGGTGAGGTCATTTGTTTTGCTACAGTTATTCTATTCCAGGTGTATGCGTGGGGCTGAGTATCCTGATTTCACTCATTCTTAGCTTATCAGGAGCCATCAAACCTTGAGCACCTACTTTGTGCTGGGCACTGTGCTTAGGGATTTCATTCATATGCAAAGACTACCCTCAGTGTTTGAGCACCAGCTGTATGCCTAGCCCTGTTCTGGGTGACTCCCTTGCTGTGTGGGGGGAGCTAAGTGCTGGAGCCCCTCCCCGTGGTCCATCTGTTCCATAAGGTGAGAGCTTCCTTCCTGTGCTGTTTCAGTTCCACCCACCTTGGTGGTTTCCCAGCAATGCATTGCAGAGGACCAGGTGAAGGTCACCTGCCAAGCAAAAAAGTTCTACCCTCAGCGTCTACAACTGACCTGGCTGGAGAATGGAAACATGTCCCGAAAAGAAACAGCCTCAAGCATCATAGAGAACAAGGATGGGACCTTTAACTGGATGAGCTGGCTCCTGGTCAATTTCTCTGCCCACACAGAGGAGATGGTGCTCACGTGCAAGGTGAAGCATGATGGCCAGCAGGTGGTCAGCAAAAGCCATATACTGGATACCTCTGCCCTCCGAAAAGACCAGTGCACAGATGGAAACTCTGGTGAGCCTTGTGCTACATGATCTGGCATTTAAATTTTACCCTTTATTATGTGAAAAGTAGTAATTCATGCTTATAATAGAATAATCCTGAAGTCTATAGATATAAACAGAATTTTGGTGTGAGCTTCCTTCACCCAAAACCCACACTCCAAGATGATCAATGGTAAGACTTGGTACTTACATTTATAGATCTTTTGGCATAAATATGCATTAGAGAAAGAAAGAAGAGAGGGAGGGAGATGATCTTATTGTTAGGGTCCTGCCTCCTGGTTCTTTACCTGACAGTGATTACATCACCATGCCAGACCAGCCACCCTCCTCCTCTTGTTCTTTCTTACCTAGTTGTGGTTTTTATCCCTTGTAGACGTTTTCATCATCATGGCAGCAAATATCTCTTAAAACTAGAAGTATGAAACAAACTGAGGGTTGCTGGGGGGAGGGGGTCGGGAAAGGTGGGTGGGGTAATGGACATTGGGGAGGGTATGTGCTTTGATTAGTGCTGTGAAGTATATAAACCTGGCGATTCACAGACATGTACCCCTGGGGATAAAAATTTGTTTATAAAAAATAAAAATTAAAAAGCATATAAACAAAAAAAAAACTAGACGTATGCAAAAGTTGCATCATTGTGTCTGCTGATGACTTAGTCATGCATGCACATCCAGCTGCAGATGGAGTCCATAATTGTGTGGCCATGTGATTAATGACATTGATTTTTCCACAAAATCAATACAATTATACATTTCATAAAATTAACAATAATTCCCTCATGGACTATGGAATAAATGGAATATATATTCAGAGTTCCCAAAACTTCTACAATAACTTTATTTTGTGCACCTAACTTGGTTTTCATTCTTCTGTAAATTCTTGAAAGAATTTTCCTATGAAACACCTGCGACTCCACAATTTTTTTTTTGTTGTTAATCTGAAAAGAATCTGAATGGCTACTTAAATTCTTCATTTCATATTGGATGCTCATGGCAAGATGTGCTTTTGAGGAATTTGGTCCATTTCTTTTCTTTGGTCCAAATTTCTTCCCATAGTGTTGCTCATGATATTACCTTGCTATCCTTGATGTTTGTAGGATCTGTAGTGATATCCCATTTCATTCTTCATATGGGAAGTGTGTCATTTCTCATAGTGTTTGTTGTTGGAAATGCTAAAAGTATTTCGATTTTGCCAGTCTTTTGAAAGAACCCACTTTTGTTTCAGTGATTTTCTCTATTGCTTTTCTTTTCTATTTTATTGCTTTTTCTTCTCTTTTTTCCCCCTTCTGCTTATTTTGCTCCTACACATTTTTTGAAACGAGGACTTAGATTATTGAGTTTAGATTTTTCTTTGTTCGAATGACACACCTGGGCCTCCTTCTGTGCTTGGGGACACAGGAGTATGGAGCCAGGTTGCCTGGTGCTGTGTTCCTCCTCCAGTCCACAGACACCTAGCCCAGCTGGCTTCCTCGTGCACCGTTCAGAGTCCTCCTGTGCTTGAATTATGTGACTTCCAGGGATCAGGCTTATACTGAATTAGGAGATCGGGGAGAAATAGGTACACACCATCTTGTCTGGATCAGCTAGGGTTTGGTTTTTAGTCTTTGGTTGTGCACTGGGGCTCAAGCTATGGCCATGATGTCTCGTATTTCCAGTGTGCCTGTACTAGTAACCTTGCTAGTGTCTTAAGGCTGGAAATGGATACTAGGATTGTCCGGGCTGGTAGGCTGGAGTCAAGAGTAAGATGTCTATGTGACACTGCTACACCAAGATGCCACCTCCCCTGGCCATCCCATGGCTCCAGCCACTGCCATCCTGGGTCTATAGGGGTGTGGTGTAATGAAGTACATCTTTTTGTTCATCTTTATGGTATTGAGGTTATTTCACAATACTTCTAGCTTAATGGACTTCCCTTCTCTCAGTATAGCGTGACCACATATGTTACTGGGCCTTGGGATTGGTTGGTTGGCTTGGACAGTGGGGGAGAAGTGCCAAGTCCCGTGATCTTTCTGGTTCTTCTTTCAGGATCCCAAGTTTGCCATCCCCATTTTTTCTTCATCTCATCACCACTCAATTTTGAAACAACACCTCTTGCTTCCTTTTTACCTTCCCCCCAAAGTAATGCATTTTAAATTGTGCCTGATCCTTTTATTCACATCTGTCCTTTTAAAATGTCCATGCCTCCCTGTATTGGGTTTTTATTGTTGCTATAATAATTAGCACACACTTAGTAGCTTAAAACAACACACATTCATTATCTACCATTTCTAGAGGCAGAAGGTCTAAAACAGGATGGCAAAACTGTATTCCCTCTGGGGACACTGGGGGAGAGTCTGTGTCCTTGTTGTTCCAACTCCTAGAAGCAGCCCCACTCCTCTGCCAAGGCCCACATATGTATGACCTCTGCTGTGGTCATCACGCCTCTTGCTCCCATTCTCCTGCCTCCCTCCTTCACTTGTAAGTGTCTCTGTGATTAAGTTGGCTTCAATTCCCATAGTCCAAGATAATGATCCACCCAAGGCCCTAGCTAATTACCATGCTGTCCCTCTTGCAGTGTAAGATACCATATTCACAGACTCTGGGGGTTCTGCATCAACCCTCTTGGGTCAGGTGTACTTTGAAATCCCTTCCTATGATCTGTGTCCTGACCACAGGACACATTTCCAATATTTTCTAATTTAAGCTGGATTTAATATTGCTGATGGGATTTCCAAATAATTCTCAGACTCCTTGGCTACCTGCCCTTGTCTGTTTCTCCTGCCCTTTCCTGTGGCTGATGAAGGTGGCAGGGCAATGGCATAGGAAATTGTGCATTTGAATTTTATGATTTTTCTCTTAAGTCTCCAAGAAATTTCAGTTTGGGCATTGCTCTCCAAGGACTACTGATAACCAGTTTTCCATAGAATTTTCTGTCCTTTTATTGTTTTTATTTTGAGTTAAGAGGTTATATTCCAAGATGAGTAACTAAGCTGTTGCCTTGTCTTCACCAGCCAAATAGTGCCTTGTGGGCTTTGAATACCTTGGCCCCAATGTCCCTATCCCACAATTCAGTATCTCTCTCTCTCATATTTCCCATCACAGCCCTATTTTGGCAGAACAGGTGCACTGTAGCTGAGAATTCAATCCTCTCTGTAGCACTGATGCTCTTATGATTATATTGGGCCCAATTATGTCCTCAAGCTTTTTCTGCCCTTCAGCTCTAGGAGTTAAGAGTCTACAATGCTGTCTGGAAGTCCTCTGACATTCACAAAGAACTTTTCATGTGTGATCAATTGGTCTTCACAATGTATCTTCCTGTGAAGGACTGATGCCCAGCAATAGCCAACCAACCTGTAGTTCTTATAATGATTGGCTCATTTTCAGATTGCCAGAGTATGCCCCTCCTCTGCTTATACCAGCCCAGGTCACCACAGTGAGGTTCCAGCCAGGGTAGACTGGGACTTACCCTGCCCTACCGCTCATCAGTACTGGGGACTTCTTGGCAAGCCAGCTGGTAGGGACCCATGTCCAATGGTGCCCATTAGAGCTGGCAATCCAGACCCCTCCCAGATAAACTCTGCCTGCCAGCTGCCCTGGGAAACTGACTCTAAGATGATATGAGAAGAGAGAAAGCTCACTGTGGAGTGCTGCCAATCCACGTTTGCGAGAAAGGGAAGGAGGCAGGACTGGCAAAGGGAGATGTTAAAAACAATGCGGTACACAGCAAGACTCATCCTCAGACAGAAAGCTGGCATGCTGGATGCTCTTTTTGAGTGTATTAAATGGAGAGGATTGGCTAAGTCTCTGTATCCCCACTTCCTCCAGTCCTCTGCTAGAGGCTGCCCTCTAGAAGTAGGTACAAACATGGGCAATACAGCCATTTCAACAGAGAAAAAGTCCAGCACCCCCAACCCCCAGCTGAGACCTGCCATCTTCTTAACATGCCAGGGGCAAATATGGTGAGCTCTCTCCTCCTTCCTTTAAAATTATTCCACATATTTCAAAAATCATCTCAATTTCTTTGTGTAAATATAAAAAAAACCAGTCATTGTAAAAAGGTAAAGAATCTGAAACTGTATTTACAGATCCAACCTCTGTGTCCAACAGAAAGACGTCAACTGACAGTGACATTGGGGTCCAGGTGGGCTGGATGGTGTTTGAAACTCTCCTGAGCACTAGACCCCATTCCCTTGCCTCCCCAGGGTATTGTCCAGCCAGCAGGTCTCCTGATATCAGGTCAGCTGAGGACTCCCTCCTCACCGCTATACATGGGAGTTGTCAAACCGTGTGCGTGGAGCAAAGCAGGGGCAGCCTTGCCCCTCACTGACCGTGACATCTGTTCTCACTCCACGCGAGGCCAGGCAGACATTTGTCCCTATGGCCCAGAGAGTTTGGCTTTGTCCTGGTCCAAAGACAAGGTCTCAGAGTCATCCTGCAGGCCAGAAGTGAGGGGTTTCCTTGGGTATGAACCACCTCATCTGTCCACCGTCTGTAAACTGTGAGCCTATTGGCTCATCAGAAAGAGGCTCTATGACCTGCCCCAGTGGGTGTGAGGACCAATTCAGTAAACCAAACTTACACGTTCCTGAGTGCTCGTTCCCCCCACCTTTTCCCTCAAGAAGGACACCTGGCAGTGAGAAAGGAGTGAGTGAGGTGAAGAAGTTCTTATCCCAAATTCTGCCTTGAGTCTGAGCACAGGGGAGGATATTAATGACCTCCAGAACACTAATAAGTTGGAGTGCCCTTGAATGATGTAAATGGAGGCCCCTGGGAATAGAACCTAGATGCCTACCCTAATGGTGCCTCCTGTTCCTTCATTTCCAGACCCAGAGCTGTCTACTCTACTCTTGGTGGCTCTCACCCTGGGCCCAAAGCTGCTGCTGCTCATCACTGTCTCTGCCATCTACGCCCACAGGAAGTGAGGGCCTGACTGTAAGTTGTGGGACAGGGAAGGCAAGCAAATTTGAGGAGCCAGGTCAGGAAGGGGGGCAGCCCACAGGTCACAGAGGGTCAGCACCACCTGGAGTAAAGAGTAGGTAATACACCTCTCTCCACACGAATCTCTGGGATCTCTCTGAGAAGTGTCCAACTCCCAAGAAGTATGCGGGGGCCTGTAGGAGGTGAGTGGCATCAAAGACTGTCAGGAAATGCACACAGAGTCCTAGGGCTTCTGGGAAGGAAGTGGACGGAGATGCTGAATAAGAGGCAGCTGGGTGGGAAGAACCCTAGAAGACCATCTCTAAATTATTTGAGTAAGGACTCCACATCTAAGAGAATGCTGACAGGTGCCAGATGGCTACTCTGAGGATGGTTCCTGCCTGACCCTCTGTGGGACTGACAAGAGTGTATGGGGAAGGGGGATCAGGACTTAATGGAGGAAGGCTGAGGTGGCAGAGTCCTACGTCAGGTTGCCAGTCCTCTCAAAACAGATGTCCCAGGAAGAAAATAGCACCGATGACATAGGAGACACATGGGGAACTTTTCTAGAATGATGAACAGATAATTAACTGTGAACATGGATCCCAAAGCTCCTTCCCTCCTCCCCTACTACATGCCACCCTCAGTCTCTGCTGCCTCCTTCCTTCCCTGAGGGGCCCAACCTATAACAAGGAACAACTAGAAGCTTCCACAACTCTGCCCAAATGCCTTGCTTCCCCAGAGACTCACCTGCCCCAGTTCCTGCTGCTCCTTCTCACAATCATTGGTGCCCCCACTGGTGGATATATGGACCACATCTCCTTTGTTGTTGAAGGGCATCTCAGCTCCTTCCACAGTTTGACTATTGTGGACATTGCTGTTATGCACATTGGGGTGCCTGTGGTCCTTCCTTTCACTATATCTGTATCTCTGGGATAAATACCCAGTAGTGCAGTTTCTGGGTCATAGGGTAGCTCTATTTTTAACTTTTTGAGGAGCCTCCATACTGTTTTCCAAAGTGGACTTACCAACTTGCATTCCCACCAACAGTGTAAGAGGGTCCCCCTTTCTCCACATCCTCTCCAACATTTGTTGTTATAAAGACACATCAAGAGTAGTTTGCTCAATACTTGGCCTTCTTCTGATTGCATGGTTGACCATATAGAACCAGCTTCTGAATTACCTCACTCCAGTCTCGAATGGGATCAGCTTCCAAAATTCCATCCCTTGCACTTTCAATGTCATGAAACCTTTACATCATTATTTTGAATATTTGCTGGCATCATTACCTCTGGGACATTTTCACCCTTTGCCTCCCTCCCCCAACCACCACCATCACCTCAGTGACCTTGTAAGTTTGCCTTCACTCTGGCTGCATATCCACACTCTGGGGACCAGCACCCCTGTCACCATTCCCCTGGTAGCTATGCCTTCATGAGCCCCACTCGCATTCAATTTGAACTTCACCTGAACTCCTATCTCTTCTCATTTCTCCATCACACTTTCAGCTTTGTGCTAATTCTCTTTGGCCACTATTCACTTTTGTACAATGTCACCGGGGTTCCTCACTGGAAGACCAGGAGACAACACAACCACCTGCATTGCTGTCTGTGGTAAAGTGAGTAACAGAATCACAGAGAACCACCACTACCAGCTTTGAAAGACATGATTCTTACTTACCATGATGAGCACCTGTTAGTTACACAGATATTTGTGGCCTGAGGAAGAGCTGGCGGCAAAGTTTATACCTCATGCAATTGCTCGTGGAAAATTCTTCCATGGCAAATGAAACTGAAACCATGTTTTGGGGGACTGATGGTATTTAACAGACCTGTGGCGACTGACATTCATGCATGTCAGCACCATGCAAACTGAGAACCTCCTGTGTGTGCTTGTCTCATCCGCAAATAGGATGTGGACTCTGACAGAGAAGGGACTGTCTGTGTCCTCAGTTGTCAGAACGACAGCCATGTGTTAGGCCACTGCATTTTTAAAACATAAGTTGAGGAATACATCATTGAAAACACTAGTTTCTGTCAGATTTTGGATTTTAAAATACCATTTCACTTCATTCAGCACTGGTACATGTACCTAAAACCATTTCACTAAATACTAATCTCTTCTCTTTGTGTTTAAAAGTTCTAGCAGAACTTCATATCCTTCAGAAAGTGAGCAAGTGGATTTGCAAAAAAACAAACCGATAGCCCACTGATTGGAGTCTGTCAAACAGGTACAGGAACCTTCTGGAAGAGCTCCCAATGGTCAAAGTGTAACAGTTTGAGCAACAAATAAGTAAAGACCCTGCTCTGGTCTGAATGTTCGAGTTCCCGCAAAATTTGAGTGTTGGAATCCTCAAGCCCATGTGATGGGTGTTGGCAGGGGAAGCCTCTGGAAGGTGAGCAGGTCATGAGTGTTCATCCTCATGAGTGGGATTGGCCCTTACAGAAAAGTCCCCCCACCCCGGGGCTCCCCAGTCACTTCGGCCATGTGAAGACACAGGGAGAAATCTATGAGGGCCCTCTCCCAACCACGCTGGCTCCATGATCTCAGACTCTCGTCTCCTCAACTATGAGCAAGAGCTTTCTTTTGTTTACTAGCCACCCAGTCTGGAATGTTTTGTTATAGCTGCCTAAATGACTAAAACTGATTATAACCCCATATATAAATAAATCTTTGAGCCCATATTGATATATATAAGTAATTGAATAAATTAATAAGTTGAGGAGAAGAAAAATAGCCTGTGCATAAAGTCCCAAATGATTCAACTAGATACTTCACCCTCAAGGGGGGGACCCTAACTGCTCACTCATGAAGGACAAGCTGCTTGTTGTGACTCCCTTCCAAAGAGGACAGAATCGAAAGGAGGAAAAAGGAGTAACTACAGACTGGACATCTGACAAATACAGTTCAGCCAGGTGATCATGTGTTCACCATGAGTTCACTGTGGTTTGTGCTCCATGATATAATGTGATAAGAGTGGCACTTTTCTTCTGTGACCTTCCTCCCCAAGCCCACCATTCCCATCTGCTTATGAGAAAAGCATCCAGCAAATTGCAAAGAGGGACATTCCACCATATACCTGAGCAACACTCCTCAAAACTGTCAGGCCATCACCATCAAGGAAAGTTGGAGAAGTTTTAACCCATGAGAAAAGCCTAACGAGACATGACAAATAAATGTAATGTGGTATCCTGCGTGGAATTCTGGAACAGAAAGTGTAAAAACCAAGGAAATCTCTTTTGGAATGTATGTTTCTGTTTCTCCAAAGTTCATGTGTTGAAATCTGATTCCCACTGTGATGGGATTTGAGGTGGGAGCTTTGACAAATAATGAGGTCTTGAGGGTGGAGTCCTCATGAATGGGATCAATGCCCTCATGAAAAGGGGCCAGACAGCCAGATCACCCCACCCGCCACATGAGAATGCAAGTTGTCTGCAGTCCACAACCACAAAGAGACTTCTCTTCACAATCCAACTATCATGGCACCCTGATCTCAGACTTCCAGCCTCTATGACTATGAGAAATAAGTTCCTGTCGTTTCAAGGCATCCAGTTTATGCTGTTTTGTTATAGGGACCCAAGATAAGACAAAAATCTAAATATACTATGGACTTTGGTTAATAATAATGGTTCATTATCACAGATACACCATGCTACTGTCAGATACTAATAAGAGGGCAAACTGTGTGCAGCTGTATGTTGGAACTCTGTAATATTGTCACAATTTTACTCTAAATGTAAAACTGTTTCAAAAATTAAGTCTATTAAATATGTCAACATCATGTCCTCAGCTGGATCTCTGCCTCTTGCACCTTGTTGGGGGACAAGGCGAGGAATTGTGGCATGAGGAGACTTCTGTCTTTCTATACCCATATTTTATCTTACTTCACAGGTCTAAGGTTCCTCTTCCTTTCTCTGTCCTCTGTCTTCTGCTAGAGCTCACTCCAAAGCCTGGCACTCAGAGATCCCAAAAGAACCTGCTTCTCAGTCCTCCAAGATATTCACCCTAAATGTGTCCAATTATTAAAACCCAGGTTAGACAAAGTGGGGTCAGGGAACTCTGGGCACTTGGGTGAGGTAGGGTAGCTTTAAGACCTCAGTGGGGGATGCAGTTAATTTGTGTCCTGAGCCTGAGGAATTGAGGTGGAAGGGGCTCTGCAGAGGGTGGTGGGTGCTGTGATACACCCACTGAAGAGATGGCCCTCATCTGTCAGCCCTCTTTGAGATGGCCTCAGCAGAAGAAAGCCACCATGCCCAAGATCAAGCGTGGGGACCTTGCCACATCCAGTGGCTTGTCAAGAGAGATGTAAAGGTCCAACCTCTCAACCCAGCTCAGGAGAACTCTGAAGGAACATCCTAGCACCAGAGCTCCACGGGAGATCAACTGAGGTCTTCTTTGGGACCTCACTGCAGCTCAACTTCTATACAATTCTGCTCCCTTCTCCTAGCCACGGTTGGACCCTAAAGCACTCCCTGGAAATTACCTGCTTAATATTCATTTCAGCACCTGTTTCCAAGGGAACTCAATGTGAAGGGGAGAAGCTGTAGGGGGACCAGAAAAGGTGGGGATTCTTTTGTCTCTAAGGGCCAAGCAAGTCAAGGAAGGATGGATTGCTTACACTACACTTACCGTATATTATATACCACATACCAGACACGTATGCCCACATAGTATACTATATGCCACATACCATGTACCACACTATATGCCATATACAATATACTATATACCATATATCATATACCACATGGCATATACAATATGCCATTGCCAAACACCACATACCATACACCATATATCATATACCACATACAGTGTAAGATATACCACATAGTATATGCCATAGATCAAATACCATACAGCAGTCTTAATATACAAGGGCAATGAGAATCTACAAAATGATTTACACAAAAAAGCAGTTTACTCAGATCTGTGTTGTAGAAGACCCTAGATAAAGTAGAAGGTAGAGCTTAACAGTGGGCAGAAGATTTGGAGATAGCATATTAGGAAGTAATAGTTTTCATTCACACAGAGATGACAATGGAGATGGAGAAATAGATTCAAGTATTTAGGAGGTAAAACTAACAGGGTCTGGGAATGTGTAGACATGAGTGGACAAGTGAGGATGTAGAACTTAGGTCCTTCTTGGTTTGGCCAAATGGGTAGAGGATGTGCCACATACTGAAGGGGAGAAGAAAATGTCCCCAAGGGCAGACTATGAACTCACTTATGAGTATTTCATGGTCAAAGGATATGTAGGTCAGCTGCCAAGAAGTGGATTCAGGATTGGAACCTAAACTACATCTGGTTGCAAAACCAATGTTCTTGACCATCAAGGCACTAAAAACCTCAGGATCTGTAGAGTTTGGAGTCTGATGGGAGATGTGAAGTCTGCTGAAGGTGAGAGGAAGTATAGGATACTGGACCTGGAGGAAAGTTCCTGTACAGCCCTCAGCAGAGGCCATGGATGGCACCCCTGCATGAAATTCATCATTCCAGAACAATGTGATAGGATGGTGACATCACAAGGGGAAAGGAGTCTTCTCATCTCCAAACACAGTTTGGGCCTGCTGTGGACTCTCATCTTGTTCTAACACCTCTCCTGGCCTTAACATCCAATTGATCCCTGAGGAGGCACATCTCACAAGGAAGCAACAGGAAAATCACTCTAGCAGTCAGTGCCTGACTATGGACTCGGGGACACTAAAGGGTCACCAGCTGAGTATGGACTGAGAGTCCCAACACAGCCTTTGTGCTTGGGTAGAGCCCATTGCAGAGGTGAGAAAGAAAGAAGCCAGCATCCTGGTTCTTTTCTGTTTCTAAGAGCATTTCTTCTGTCCCTCTACTCTTTTCCCCCAGAACTGACCCCAGACCCAGCACAGACAACAGAGGCAGCCCTCACCTTCCAGGTGTGTTTCTAGGTGTGTTACTTTCCTTCTTGCAGAGTGTTCTCCCAGCCCCACCTTCCCTGTAACCCCTTCCATCCTCTAAGACACAAATTATCACCATCTCCAAAATTCTAACCTCTTTCCCACACCATGTCTCTGGGCCTCTACATCAGCAGGGGTGCAGCCTGGTGAGACCGCAGTTGGGACGAGGCTCAGGAATGAGCACAAGTCTATGACATGCCCTTAACTCTGGAAAACCAATCATTTCTAGCAGCAAATTCTCAGCTTGTGTTCACCTTGCCTGTCTATTTGATAATCTCAAAGAAAAACTGTTAAAGTCCCATGGTCTTTCCTCTCATCACAATCCCCTTCCTCTGGCATCATGGAGGCAGGAAGTGTCTTCTCTCCTCAGAGCAGAGAGTCCTGGGTCTCTCCACGGCAACACTCGGACAGAGAAGGCTCCAGGGCCACCATGATGCCTGTCCCTGCCTCCAGATCCTGCCCACCACTGCCATCCCTGCTGCTGACTTTGCTACTGAAATTCACAGGTGAGCAGGGGCTCAAGGATGTGTGATGAGGACTCCCCTATGCTGGTTTACTGTGTTGACCTCACCCGTTTACCTAGAATTTCCTGGGGGAGGGTTTTCTCTATCCCATCCAAAATTTATAGAACTAGATTGGAATGGTTCCCAGTTCCCAGTTCCCAAAATCTCCCAGTGGCCGAGTCTGTTCCACACCCTTTTGTTCGGGGAATGGGTACACCCTAATAGTCACAGGGCTGAGCCCAGCACACGTTAGAGCTCTCCTCCCCCATCCCTTAGGAACAAAGAACCTGTCATTCCAACTTATTGCCACCACAAAGATACAACTTCTCAATGAAGCAAATAGCAAGAAAATAATTCACAATGTTTCCATTATAAGATAATCACTGTTAAAAATTTGCAGAGGTTTGCATGTTCATGGAATATTGACCAGAAGTGGTCACTAGAGATCTCTCTGTGTCAGGGAGGGAAGATGAACCCTGTAGGGTCTCTAAGAGAACTAGGCAGTTCTGCCTCTGCTTTCTGAAAAAGCTAAAGAAGCATGTGGAGTCTCTTTCCCAAGGCCATTGGTCCATGTTGGCAGAGGCTTTGAGTCCCAGTTGCCACAGGAGATGGCTCGAGGGAGTTAGATCAGATGAAAGAGGAACCCAAGACCTTTATCTGAGTATAAGCAAGGAGGAAGAAAGCTTGGATGTTTTAGGAAAGGGTAAAATATATGAGTAACACACCCACTAGAGAATGTTAGCAAATGCATTTTAATGGGAATACCAAGTTCATAAAAATCTCTTCCAGAAAATAGAAGTAGAAGAAACACTTCCCTACTCATTTGATGAGGCCATTATTACCTTGGTAACAAAACCAGATAGATTGTACATTTAAAAAAAAACTACAGACCAATATGTCTCATGAATCTAAATGCAAGAACCTGAGCAAAATTTGGCAAATAGAATTTCAAATGTGTAAAGTTATATACCATGACTAAGAAGGGTTTATTCCAGGCATGCAAAGCTGTTTCAACATTTGAAAAACAATCACTGTAATCCATCACATCAACAAATTAAAGAAGAAAAATTGCATGATCATATCAAGTGATGCAGAAAAGTCATTTGACAAATCTAACACCCATTCATGATGCAAACTCATAGCAAATGAGAAATAGGAGGCAACTTCTTCAATTTGATGAAGAACATTTACAAAAAACCCTGTAGCTATCATTATACTTAATGGTGAAAGACTGATTTTTAATTCGTAAGGTAAGGACTGAGGCAGGATGTCCTTACTCAAAACTCTTATTCAACATAGTACTAGAAATTGTAGGGGAGAGAGGGACAGGAAGAAAGGAATGGAATGGAAGGGACAGAAGGAGGAAGGGAAGGGAAGGGAAGGAAAGGAAAGGGAAGGGAAGGAAGTTAAAAAGGAAGAAAAAGAACTTCCCTTATTTGCAAATGATGTGATTGTCTACATAGAAAATCCCAAAGAATCTACTTTAAAAAAAAATCTCTGGGTTAATAAGCACATTCAGCAAGGATACATAATCAACATAAAAAAATCAATTGTAGGTGATCCATGGTGGACGTTTTGAGGGCAGCTGATCTGCAGCCTGCACGTCCCAGACCGCCTCCCATGAAAGCCTGAGCCAGCCATCTTTCTCCTTTTGTCTCATAACCATGTCCACCAATGAGAATGCTAATTCACCAGCTGCCCACCTTAACAGATTCAAGAACAAGGGGAAAGACAGTACAGAAATGAGGCGGCGTCAAATAGAAGTTAATGTGGAGCTGAGGAAAGCTAAGAAGGATGACCAGATGCTGAAAAGGGGAAACATAAGCTCATTTCCCGATGATGCTACCTCTCCACTGCAGGAAAACTGCAACAACCAGGGCACTATAAATTGATCTGTTGATGACATTGTCAAAGGCATAAATAGCAACAATTTGGAAAGCCAGCTCCAGGCTACTCAAACTGCTAGGAAACTGCTTTCTCGGGAAAAGCAGCACCCCCCCCCCCATAGACAACATAATCTGGGTTGGTTTGATTCCAAAATTTGTGTCCTTCTTGGGCAGAACTAACTGTAGTCCCGTTCAGTTTGAATCTGCTTGGGCTCTCACTAACATTGCTTCTGGGACATCAGAACAGACCAAGGCTGTGGTAGACGGAGGTGCTAGCCCAGCATTCATTTCTCTGTTGGCATCTTCCCATGCCCACATCAGCGAACAAGCTGTATGGGCTCTAAGAAACATTGCAAGTGATGGTTCAGTTTTTCAAGACTTGGTTATCAAGTATGGTGTAGTTGATCTGCTCTTGGTTCTCCTTGCGGTTCCTGATATGTCATCGTAGCATGTGGCTACTTAGTAACCTTATTTGGACACTTTCAAACCTTTGTCGCAACAAGAATCCTGCACCCCCATTAGATGCTGTTGAGCAGATTCTTCCTACCTTAGTTCGTCTCCTGCATCACGATGATCCAGAAGTCTTGGCAGATACCTGCTGGGCCATTTCCTACCTTACTGATGGTCCAAATGAACGGATTGAAATGGTTGTGAAAACAGGAGTTGTGCCCCAACTTTTGAAGCTTCTAGGAGCTACTGAATTGCCCTTTGTGACTCCTGCGCTAAGAGCCATAGGAAATATTGTCACTGGGACAGACGAACAGACTCAGGTTGAAGAGATGCAGGAGCACTTGCTGTCTTTCCCAGCCTGCTAATGAACCCCAAAACTAATATTCAGAAGGAAGCCATGTGGACAATGTCAGACATCACAGCTGGCCTCCAGGACCAGATACAGCAAGTTGTGAATCATGGATTAGCCCCATTTCTCATTGATGTTCTCTCTAAGGCAGACTTTAAGACACAAAAGGAAGCTGTCTGGGCTGTGACCAACTATACAAGTGGTGGGACAGTTGAACAGATTGTATGCCTCGTTCATTGTGGCATAATAGAACCATTGATGAATCTCTTAACTGCAAAGGATAGCAAAATTATTCTGGTTATTCTGGATGCTGTTTCAAACATCATTTAGGCTGCTGAGAAACTAGGTGAAACTGAGAAACTTAGTATAATGATTGAAGAATGTGAAGGTTTGGACAAAATTGAGTCTCTACAAAACCATGAAAATGAGTCTGTAAACAAAGCTATATTAAACTTGATTGAGAAGTATTTCTCTGTAGAGGAAGAGGAAGATCAAAATGTTGTCCAGAAACTACCTCTGAAGGCTATACGTTCCAGGTTCAGGATGGCACTCCTGGGACCTTTAGCTTTTAGATTATACAGCTGAGGCAGAAAGTTGTTTGTTGTGTACTCTGGTAGAAGTTTGTCTTACTGTTTCTCTACTAAGAACTCTTTTTAAATGTTTTTTTTTAAAGATTTCATTTATTTATTTGACAGAGAGAGAGATCACAAGTAGGCAGATAGGCAGGCAGAGAGGGGGAAGCAGGCTCCCCGCAGAGCAGAGAGCCCAATGTGGGGCTCAATCCTAGGACCCTGGGATCATGACCTGAGCCAAAGGCAGAGGCCTTAACCCAATGAGCCACCCAAGCGCCCCTTAAATGTGTTTTTTTATTGTAGCACTTTTTACAACAAAACTCTACTTGACCAGTTCCAAACTGTACAAACTGTATGAAGCTCCTCCTCTCAGTGGGTTTCTTATTTCTATGTGGAATCTCCTATCTTGCAGTGTCCTGTAAATAAAGATTAAATTCCACACTTTTCTTTTAAAAAAATCAATTATGTTTCCATATACTAAAAACACGTGACCAAGTACACTATCACCCCTCAAAAAAGAAAAATAGGTATAAATCTCCTATTATATGTATAAGATCTATATAAAGAAAGCTATAAAACTGATTAAAGCAATCAGTTTTAAATCAAAGAAGAACTAAACAAATAGAGATACATCCCATGTTCATGGATGGGAGGACTCAATATTGTCAGGATACCCATTCTGCCCAACTTCATCTGAGGATTAAATGCAATCCCAATCAATGTAAGAACAAAGTATTTGATGGATATTGACAACTGATTCTAAAGTTCATATGGAGAAGTTAAAGATCCAGAATAGCCAACTCAATGTTGGAGAAGAACAAAGTCAGAGAACAAGACTTACTAGAAAGCTACAGTAATTGAAACAGTGGCATTGATGAAAGAATAGACACACAGATCAATGCAACAGAATAGAAAGTCCAGAAATACATGCACATAAATACACCCAACTGATCTTTGGGATAGGAGCAACAGAGTCTTTTCAACAGAGTTCCTGGAGCAGTTGGACATTCTGACATCCATGTGCAAAAAAAAAAAATTGATTCTAGACACAGACCTAACAACTTTCACAAAAATAACTCAAATGTAAAACACAAAACTATAAAATTCCTTCAAGATATCATAGAAGAAAATCTAGGTGACCTTTGATATGGAAATGACTTTTTTATAAATAGACTTCATATTTTAAAGCTGTTTTAGGTTCACACCAGAATGGAGCAGAAGGTGCAGAGATTTCCCATACCACTCCCTGTCCCCCACATCAGTCTCTCTCCTTACCAATATCCTCCACCAGAGTGGTACATTTATTACAAATGATGAACCTACACTAGTATGTCATTAATATCCAAAGTCCATAATTCACATTCTGTTTTACCCTTGGTATTGTATAGTCTATGGATTTGAACAAATGTATAGTGATATCCACTTTTATAGCATTATACACTTTTTATAGCATTATACATTTTATAACATTATATACTGCCCTAAAAATCCTCTGTATTCTGCTTATTTTTCTCTTCCCACCTAACCCTGGCAATAGCTGATATATTCCCGGTATTCATAGTTTTGCCTTGGGAATATGACATTCTGCAGTATGCGGGTGTCTCCTTTTGACTAAGGTTCTTCCATATCTTTTCAGGGCTTACTAGCTCACTTCTTTTACACTGGATAATATTCTACTGTCTGGATGTACCACAATTTCTCTATCCATTCACCTACTGAAGGTCATGTTGGTTGCCTTCAATTGGCAATTATAACTAAGGTGCTATAAACTGCGAGAGGTAATCTGATCCAGGCCTCTCTCCTAGCTTCTGGTAGCCTCAGACCATCCTCGGATTGTACACGACATTCCCCCTGTGTCTTCACATCGTCTTTCCTCTGTGTATGACAGCGAAGCTGAGCTGTGCCTGAACTCCTGGTCCACAGGGACTATGAAATAATATGTGTTTTCTTAAACTATTAAGTTTGCAGTAATCTGTTATGCAGCAAGTTCTCCTGTTTATACAGCATCTACTATGCTCCAGGCCATGGAGTCCCCTTCCCCTCATCCCCTATGACAACCCAGTTTGTAATTTCCATACCTTCGCACCAGTACATGTTGCTAAAAGAGTGTGTAACGAGTCCCCACCTTGAGCTAGAACCAGACCCTCAGAATATCCAAGACAAAGAACATGAGAAATGAAGCCAATTTTCTTTCCAGGAACTTCGGATCAAGAATTCCAGGTGACCCAGCCTGAGAGTTCAGTTTCAGTCAGAGCTGGAGAGATCTTGACACTGGGCTGCAATGTGTCTGCTCGTTCCCCAGCAGGGCCTGTCTTGTGGTTCAGGGAGAATGGACAAGAACGAAAGTTAATTTACAATTTCAACGGAAGACAATTCCCCCGAGTAACCCAAGTGGAAAACACAGAGTTCAACCAGACAGACTATTCCATCCGCATCAGTAACGTGTCGCCCAAAGATGTGGGCACCTATTACTGTGTGAAACTAACCATAGCGCACCCTGACATGTCGTATGTATCTGGTTCAGGCACCGTTGTGTCTGTGAATGGTGAGTACAGCCTGACAAATTCCATCCCCTTTGTCTGTAAAAATAAATTTTTTGAAATCTGAAACATGTACCAAATCATCACTACACACTAGATTCTGTGCCCCTTCAATCACAAACCACCCTATAAGTTAGGTTCTGCAGATGGCCCTATTAATTAAACATTCTGTGGTCCCATGCCTACTACTGAATTAAACCATGTTGACAGGCCATGCCCTGCCCTGACGGCCAACTCCACCAAGCCAGTGATGACATATGGCAAGGAAAACTCTCACATAAAAAGGGACCAAGTAGATATAATACAACTACAAGTGTGCACTTTTTGATCCAAAAAGTGAGAATACTGAGACCTATGTGGCCTGCTGGCTTTTCTAAGGTCTGGCAGACAATCCTGGGATAAGAGTTCTCCATTGAGTATCTTCTAACCTATGTTCTGAGACCCAATTTTCATTCACTAACCCTTGTAGCCACATCTTATCTTACAGGTTCAGGATGAAAAAGTAACACAGGTTAGAGTTTGCCCCCTAAGCCCAATACTTCCTGAGCCAAAGTGAAGGGATCCACAGGTAAGCAGAATCTCTACAAACCTGCCTAAATCCACTCAGCCATTTCTAACTGGAATGTGATTGAGGCCTGGCGGTAGGTCCCTGAAGGGCCACCACAGGGCACTCGGACCCCATTCCCTACAGGAAATCAATGAGTGAGTGTGGTCTCCTACTATGGATTCTAGGGAGCCAGGACATCAGAAGGATGGGGATTGATATCACCCACGCCCACATCTTGTTTAGAAAAGCTATCCTGGAGGAGTTCAGTCACTCTCCTGGCTCTTGATCTTTCCCTGACCTGCCCTAGTCTAACCCCAGCTCTGTTTTTCTCTTCTCTGAGGACAACCAGTGTTTGGAACTTCTTGCCACTCTCTGGATTACTGACATTCAATATGTGAGATTAGTGTGTCTATCTGTTCTTCTGGGAAAACTAGTCTTCCTCTGTGATGTTCTCTTCAAGTCCAGCCACATTCCATCATACCCAACGGGCCACGGAAAATTTACATAAGATCCTTCAAGCTAAAAAGTGTGAGCATAGGGAGCTTACCCTCCATTTTCTCCCAGCCTCACCAGCCAAGATTTTCTTATCTCTCTAACCCACACCTTAGCCCATCTTTGCTTTTGATGGTTTGCCAACTGGAAAGGAGAGAGATTACTAGGACCTGACTAATATAGGGTAGTGATGTTGGTGGTAGTGGGTGTTGGAGACCAGTTGTGGGCCCTCCAAAATTGATAAGGTCCCTTGCGGTTCTATTCTCTTTTGTTTAGAAGAGGAAACTGTCTCTTTCTTCCCCCCCTTGACAGATAAGCAGAGGAGCCGCACTCTGCCTGCATGAACACAGTAGTCCTAAATGACTCCCCATTCTCTAGGTTTGCTATCTCTTGACTTGCCCTTTCTCTCCACACCTCTGTGCACTAATATCTCCACAAATTCAATGGCTGCTCACCCTTCAAAAAAGAGATGAAGGTCAGTCCCAAACTCCCTACAGCTATGAGGTCAGCAGAGGACACTTGGACCCATCTCCAAATGGGTTGAGTGATTTTTGGCATTTAGATGGGAGAGGGACTAGTCCCTCTCTATAAACACTATCAATGCATAATCCCAGTCCTCTCCCTCCCTGTCCTCTTCTTTCCCTGGTTAGGGGCTGGGACATGGAATGGGAGAGGTGATACCTTTTGTCCTCTGCACTGACTCACACACATCATTAAAATAAGTAGTGAATGAGGCCCACACGTGATCTGGATCCAAGTTCTTCAGTCCTGCCTGGGCTAGAGCATGGGAAATGGGAAATGATTTTGCATTTCTTTGCAGGAACCACACATGAGATATTCCAGGTGCAACAAGCTGAGATGACACAGACTGTATCAGTTGGAGAGACAATCACCTTGAGTTGCAGTGTACCAGATTCATTCCCAGAAGGACCCGTCTTATGGTTCAAGGGAAATGGGCCAAACCGGGAATTAATCTACAATTTCAAAGAAGGTTTCTTTCCCAGAGTAAAAGAAATTGGACACCCCACCAAAGTTGGCAACACGGACTTTTCCATCCGCATCAGGGAAATCTCTCTTGCAGACGCCGGCACTTACTACTGCGTGAAGTTCAAGGAGGGGAAACCTAACACGGAGTTCCAGTCAGGTCCGGGCACCAAGGTGTTTGTGACTAGTGAGTTTGTCTCCTCCGCCCCCTATTATGGGCTATCATTTCAGTTAACCAATCCTTTACTCATTGAATTACTAGATTAGGCTAAATATTATTGAAGGTGCATTATACATTTAATCTCTCAGCAACCTGTGAGTTAAGTGATTTACAGGAGGAGAAACAAACTCAGAAACGTCAATTGAATGATGAGGGATATTTTGGTTGACATCCCAATATTCAATAACCTGCCCCCAAGAGCTAGACGAAACCAATTAAGATAATTTCATGACTCCCTACTCGTGGTTAACTCAAATAGGAGACTGGGTTAAGCCAATTTGTGTCCGTAAGTGAAAAGGACAGACTTGCAGAAAAATCTGGGAAACTAATGCAATTCTCTTTCCTGTTGGCTAGGAACAAGCAATCAGTTTGCCCCAGGTGCTCCAGAGAAACATCTAATGACCATGACGGGAACCAAGCTGAGGAAAAATCTGCTGTAGAGAAGTGCAAAGATGTAGAGAATGTGGGTTGACAACATTACATGGCCATATTGTTCCTGGTTCCCACCCCACTTCTGGAGCTCCAATAATAGGAGAGAAAACATCTCCTTGTCAAGCCAGTTTTCTTAAAGTCAGCATTGTCCTAAGGGATGCCAGGTGATAAAGTTCCCACATCCACAGAGCACTGAAGTACAATTTCCAACCATTTTTTTCTGTTCCTAAAGCCTTACTTATCCAATTTTTCTATTTTGTTATAACTTCTGAATTCTGAGCTATACCCAGCTTGAGAAATGATTAAATTCATGATACTACAATACCACTATTTGTTGGACATCTCCTGTACACGAAGCATCTCCTTCTCCCATATTATTGTATTTACTGGCATAGCAACTTGAGTATAAGAATGATTATCCTTATCATATGAATGAAGAAACTGAGGCTCAAGGGAATTTAGGGGGACAGATAGTAGGAGAAAGTGGTGAAGTTGGTCTGGGCTCTCTCCAGCATGCTGTATATATTAGTGAAGAACATTTCCTTACAAGGGATAAAAATGAAAAATATTAGTATAATGGGATCCTGTAGCTGAGGAGGATTCTAGGTTCCTCACAGCATCCAGCACAGAGTTTTAGGACTAAGGTCTCAGGGCCACCAAGACTCTTATTCTTTGAAATTCTCTCATCACCATTCATTTCTGCCTAGCGTTTGCTGCATATAGGCCTCATCCATATAATGGAAGAGGTAAGTACAAGAAATGTTGACATTCATTACCTCATCTTAGCAGTCAGGATGGAGAGAGAGCTTCTTATTCCCAGCCCCCACAAATGAATCCCAGGGAGTCATTTGAAATTGCCTTTCCTATGCCTTTCACTTACTCTTTATTATAAGGGAGAGGAAGTGCTTGGTAGGAAATCCACCAACCCAATGATACAAATGTTCAACAGACTAAAAACAATATGGTCTCCACCCCACAGTCCAACCCTTCAGGTAACATATGAGGAAGTTGAGACCCAGAGATTGAGTTTGCCTCAAGTTACACAGGGAATGGATAATAGAACTCAGATCTCTTACTCCCATAATCCTTGGGTTTATGGCTTTGTCCTCCTAATGAGAAGATTCTAGTTAGAGTTGGAGGTATGGAGGTACATGAAGATGATTTAGAGGAAAAATATTGTGAATAAGTTCCATTTCCCTGTTAAAAGCCAAAGAGTGAGAAATGTATTAAATTTATACCACTTCTACATAATGAATAAAAGGCACATATACATATAGTTTAAAATGCTGAGCTAAGTGTGTTTGCTATGGTTGCTGTAACTAATTGTCACAAACTTTGGGGTTTATAACTGGAATACTCCTATGCAAATGGTATGACAGTGGGAGAACTTCCATGTGTCTACTCCCAGATACTGGCGAAAATCATTGTTTTTATATCACTTAGAATACTGACATCAGTAAAATGACAGACTAAGAAGTCCCCAACCCTTCTTCCATGGAGACAACCAAATAACAACAATCTGTGAACCAAAATACCTTTGTAAGAATGCTAGAAACCAACTGAGAAGCAGCGGTACCCAGGCCAATGGAACACCAGGCAGGGATTCCAGTGAAAGCTGCAGGAAAGTTTGCAGAGCTTTGTACACTCATATGTCACCCCAAGCCTGGTGTACTGGCACAATTAGGAGGAAACTTCCCATACCTGCTCCCTCCTCAAGATAGAAGCACAACAGACCATGCATCAATCTGGATTGTCTGGGGACTGCCCGAGGGGATAGTTTCTGTCTCATGATTCACAGCACTAGTGGGAACAGCAGAGAAGGTTAGAAACGCAAATAATGCATCATGGGACACTACATCAAAGACTAATGATGTACTCTAATAAAAAAAAGAATTTTAAAAAATGCTGAAAACAGAGACCTCTGTGGTAGTGGCTCAGAGCTATAGATATTATGCAGTTCCACAAGATGGCACCAGGGGGCATAAGAGATTGCGATCTCCTGAGAAGAAAAAGCAAGCTTCTTAGGGAATTCGAGACAGCTAAAAAAAAAACATACACATTGAACATTAAATCAAAAACTAATGATGTAACCCTCAGTTTGTTTTGTGAGATTAAGAGTCACTTATGGTTTGTGAAAGGGGGGTGGGGTAATGGACATTGGGGAGGGTATGTGCTATGGTTAGTGCTGTGAAGTGTGTAAACCTGGCGATTCACAGACATGTACCCCTGGGGATAAAAATATGTTTATAAAAAATAAAAATTTAAAAAAAGAAAAAGATATATATTCATAGGCAAGAAAGCTATAAGAATAGCTTTTCATCTCTTTGGTTTATTTATAAATTAGACAATGAAAAAGTCATCTTATTAGCTAAACATCATCACGTGTAAGTAGTACATGGTTGTGTGTCTTGATTATCAAATGTTATTAGATCGTTAAAGATAAAATTATGCATATATCTGTAATTTATGCAGAACAAATATCAAAATAAATCTATAATGAATGTTTACAACATCAAAAAAAAAAACTAATGATGTGCGATACCTTGGCTAATTGAATTTAAATTAAAATACACACACAAAGACAGGATCTTCAACAATTGGTGTAGGGAAAACTCCATAGCAACAATGCAGAAGAATGAAACTGGACCACCTTCTTACACCATACACAAAAATAAATTAAAAATGGATGAAAGACCTAAATGTAAGTCAGGAAACCATCAGAATCCTAGGGGAGAAAACAAGCTAGCCACCTCTTTGACCTCAGCTGCTGCCACTTCTTGCTAGACATGTCTCTGGAGGCAAGGAAAACAAGAGCAAAAATGAACTATTGGGACATTACTAAGATAAAAAGCTTCTGCACAGTGAAGAGAACAACAAACCTAAAAAGCAACCAATAGAATGGGAGAGGTCATACCTAGAGTGTATTATGCTAAGCGAAATAAGTCCGAGAAAGACAAATATCATATTACTTCACTCATGTGGAATTTAAGAAAAAAAAACATGTACACGGGAAGGGAAGAGAAAATAAAATAAGATAAAAACAGAGAGGGAGGCAAACCATAAGAGACTCTTAGCTATAGAGCACAAACTGAGGATTACTGGAGGGGAGGGGAGTGGGAGGATGGGTTAAATGGATGATGGGCATTAAGGAGGGCATTTCTAGCGATGAGCATTGGTGTGATATGTAATTGATGAATCACTAAATTCTACTTATAAAACCAATACTAGACCATACATTAACTAACTCGAATTTTAGGAAATGGTCAACAAAACTAAAAGGTAACCTATGGGATGGGAGAAGATATTTTCAAATGAAACTACAGACAAAGGCCTGGTATCCAAGATCTATAAAGAACTTCTCAAACTCTCAACACCCAAAAAACAATTACTCCAGTCAAGAAATGGGCAGAAAACATGAGCAGACACTTCTCCAAAGAAGACATACAAATGGCCAACAGACACATGAAAAATAATGAACATCAGTAGCCATCAGGGAGATTCAAATCAAAACCACAGTGAGATACCACCTCACACCAGTCAGAATGGCTAAAATTAACAAGACAGGGAACAACAAACGTTGGCAAGGATGTGGAGAAAGGGGAACCCTCTTACACTGTTGGTGGGGATGCAAGCTGGGGCAGCCACTCTGGAAAACAGCATGGAGTTTCCTCAAAAAGTTGAAAATAGAGCTACCCTAACACCCAGCAATTGCACTACTGGGTATTTACCCTAAAGATACAAATGTAGTGATCCGAAGGGGCACGAGCACCCCAATGTTTGTAACAGCAATGTCCACCATAGCCAAACTATTGAAAGAACCTAGATGTCCATCAACAGATGAATGGATAAAGAAGATGTGGTGTGTGTGTGTACACACACACACACAAATATATACAATGGAATACTATGCAGCCATCAAAATACGTGAAATCTTGCCATTTGCCATGATGTGGATGGAACTAGACGGTATTATGCTAAGTAAGTGAAATAAGTCAATCAGAGAAAGACAATTATCATATCTCACTGATCTGAGGAATTTGAGACACAAGACAGAGGATCATAGGAGAGGAGGGAAAAATGAAACAAGATGAAACCAGAGAGGGAGACAAACCATAAGAGACTCTTCATTTCAGGAAACAAACTGAGAGTTGCTGGAGGGGAAGGGGGTCAGAGGGATGGGGTGGCTGGGAGATGGACATGGGGGTGGATATATGCTATGGTGAGTGCTGTGAATTGTGTACCCCTGAAACAAATAACACATTATATGTTTATTTTTAAAAAGGGTCTACCGAGCTCTCTGGGGTCTCTTTTATAAGGTATTAATCTCATTCATAAGGGATCCATTCTCATGACCTGAGCACCTCCTAAAATCTCCACCTACTAAGACCATGACCTTTGGGGAGTTCAACAAATGAATCTGGGGTAGGATGCAAACATGTTTTTTTCAAATGCCCAAATCTAAAATAATTTTTTTTAATTTTTATTTTTTATAAAAAAAATTTTTTATCCCCAGGGGTACATGTCTGTGAATCGCCAGGTTTATACACTTCACAGCACTAACCATAGCACATACCCTCCCCAATGTCCATTAACCCACCCCCCTTTCCCAACCCCCCTCCCCCCAGCAACCCTTAGTTTGTTTTGTGAGATTAAGAGTCACTTATGGTTTGTCTCCCTCCCAATCCCATCTTGTTTCTTTTCTTCTTTTTCTGCCCCTCTAGTCCCCCATGTTGCATCTCCACTTCCTCATATCAGGGATATCATATGATAGTTGTCTTTCTCTGATTGACTTATTTCACTAAGCATGATACCCTCTAGTTCCATCCACGTCG
>PISX010017618.1:0-42880 GCA_004024625.1 Mellivora capensis | reverse complement strand
CCCCCTTCTTCTTCTGCTTTTTAAGATTTATTAACTTGAGAGAAATAGAATGAGTGTGTGTGTGAGAGAGAGAGAGCATCAACAGGGGGGTTGGGGGATAGGGAAAAGGAGAAGCAGACTCCCTGCTGAGCATGGAGCCAATGGGATCAAGATCCAAGCAAAAGGCAGATGCTTAACCCACTGAGAAACTCAGGTGCCCCTCATGATTTGTTCTCATGTGAAATAACTCTTGGTATCGTCCTAGATCCAGAGTTTTTTGTGTTTTCTTCAGAAAGTTGCATAATTCAACTTATTAAATTCATACCCATGATCCAATTTTCTAAACTATTATTTTTAAGTAAATTCATATTCATAGAAAATTGAAAAGGCATGTACAGAAAGGTTTCATGTACTTTTTATCCAGTTCTCCCATATTAACATATTGCCTAACTATAATATGAAAACAAGATAACTGACATTAATACAATCCACAGAAATTGCTCAGAGTGTACCATTTACACATGTATTTGTGTGTGTGTGTAGTTTTATGCAACCTGATCACATGTGTAGTTTCATATAATTATAATCACATCAAGATACAGAACTATACCATCAAAAAAAGTTCTTGTTGCTACTCTTTTATAGACATATTCACCCACTCTCCCCATTATCCCCAACTCTTGGCAACTACTACTGTATTCTCCAATCCTGTAATTTTTAATGTGGCAAGAACTTTATATAATTGGAATCATAGTGTATATAAACTTTTGAAAGGGGCTTTGTTTCACTTAGCATAATTCCCTTTGTGTCCTCAAAATTGTTTCTATCAATACTTTGTTTTCTTTTATTATTGTGTAGTATGTGGTAGTATGGATTTACCATAAGTTGTGTAATGATTTATGCATTGAATTACCTTGATTTACAGGTTAGTATATTGTGTATTAAGGTATTGTGAACATATGTTCTCAAGTTTCTGTGAAAGCATGATTTTCATTTCTCAAAGATAAATGTCCAAGAGTGAAATTGTTGGATCTGTATCTCTCTGAAGGAAAATGATTTATTGGGAACAGGAGCAGTTCAAACCTAAGGACACTGTCATACACTATGAAGATTATGTTGGGTACACAAGGCTTGTAATTCATGAGAAAAAGCTAAACTAAAGACCATCTAAAATTTTAACAGTGAGAACCAGAAAAAAAAAGGCAGCTAAGAAAAGTCTTTTGGGGTCAGAGATAGACAATCCTCAAAGGCTACTCTTTTTTAAAAAAAAGATTTTATTTATTTATTTGACAGACAGAGATCACAAGTAGGCAGAGAGGCAGGCAGAGAGAGAGAGGAAGAGAAGCAGGCTCCCTGCTTAGCAGAGAGCCCGATGTGAGGCTCGATCCCAGGACCCTGGGATCATGACCTGAGCCGAAGGCAGAGGCTTTAACCCACTGAGCCACCCAGGCACCCCTCAAAGGCTACTCTTGCAAAGGCAATTGGATATATTGGATCAGACAATAGGACAATTTGTGATATCTGAGGAGCAAAATGGAGGCATCATTTTATAGGGAAAATTTATTTCAATGAAATATTCCAGTTAACTCATTAAACAAAAAATTGAACAAGAACAAGGAGCCTTGTGTGGGTGTGTAGTGGGTGGGCATAAGTATCCAGAATTGCTACAGTATTAATGTATTATCTAAAATTTCCAGTTTCTAATAAAAATGTCATAAACTGCAAAGAAAGAGGAAATTGTGACCTACACCCAGGGAAAGAAGCAGGAAACAAACTGCCTGAGAAATCATACTTTAAAGCAGCTGTAAATAAAGCAGCTGTTCCATGAATTAAAGGAAACCATAAAAAAGGGAAAAGAAAGTATTGTAATAATGTCCTATCCAATATAGAATAACAATACAACAAAAGAAAGCTGGGATATACAAAAGAGACCTTAAATCAAAGACTGTAATAGAGACAAAGAAGGCATAATGATAAAGGGGTCAGTCCAAGGAGAATATAACAATTGTAATGCACCTAAATATATAAAGTAAATATTAACAGACCTACCAGGAGATAGAGCAATACAATAGTAGTAGGAGACTTTAATACCCCACTTAAATCAAAGGAAAGATTACGTAGACAGAAAAATCATTAAGGAAACCTTTGCCTTAAATAATATATTAGACCAGATGGACTTAACAGATACATACAAAACATTCCATCCAAGAGAAATTGAATACATATTTTTCTCAAGCATATATGGAACCTTAGTGTAGACCTAGGTTACAGCATAAATTAAGCTATAGATATCTGGATAAGATAGATCTAGTCCTACCTCTCTAGGAGAGATGATATATTAAGCTACAAAAAAGGTCTTAATACATTTGAAGAATGAAGTAATGTCAAGCATCTTTTCTGATCACAATAGCATAAAACTAGAAAACTAGAAAATTACAAAAAGAAAACTGGAAAGTTCACAAATATGTGGAGAGTAAATAATACACTGCTGAACAACCAATGGGTCAAAGAAAAAAAATCAAAAGAAAATTAAAATCATACCTGAGCATATAAAAATGGAAGTATGACTTACCAATTTTATGGGATGCAACAAAAGCACTTCTAAGTGGGAATTTCATGGCAATATATGCCTACACCAAGAAACAAGAAAAATCTCAAGTAAACAGCATAGTTTTACACCTCAAGGAACTAAAAAAGAATGAACAAATCTAAAGTTAGTAGAAACAATGAGATTAAAAAAGATAGTAATAAAATAAACGAGTTGGAGACTAAAAAGACAATAGAAAAAAATCAATAAAGCTTAAAGCTGGTTCTCTAAAAAGAAACACAACTAACAAAGTTTGCTACACTCACTGAGGAAAAAAGAGAGAGGAGTTTAAAAAAATTAGAAATAAAATAGAAGATATAACTGATGTCAGAAGTGCACAAAATTGGCACACCTGGGTGGCTTAGTTGGTTAAGTGGCTAACTCTTAATTTCAGCTCAGGTCATGAACTCAGGGTTGTGGGATCAACCCCCTCATCAGGCTGCACACTCAGCAGGGAATCTGCTTGAGATTCTTTCTCTCCCTCTTCCTCTCCACCTTCCCCTTCTCTCTCTCTCTCTCTCCCCTCTTCTCTCTCACTTTAAGATAAATACATTAAAAAAAAGAAACACAAAGAATCATAAAACTACCATGAATAATTATATGACAAAAATGTTACAACCTAGAAGAAATGAATAAATTCTAAGAAACAAGCTACCAAGACTGATTCTTAAGAAATAGAAAATCTGACTAGAAAAATTGCTAGTAAGGAAATTGAAAGAGTAACTAAAAACCACTCAACAAATGGAATTCTAGGACCAGTTGGCTTCACTGGTGATTTCTTTCAAACATTCAAAGATTTAAAGCCAGTCCTTACCAAACTCAACCAAACCAAACCAAACCAAACAAACAGAAGGAAACATCCAAACTCATTTTATGAGGCCAGCATTTCCCTGATACTCAAACCAGACAAGGATGCCAGAATAGAAGGATATTATAGGTCAATATCCCTGATGAACATAGATGCAAAAAATTCTCAACAAAACATTAGCATACTGAATTCAACAATATATTAAAAGGATCATATACCATAATCAAAATAGTATTTATTTCTGGGATGCAAAGATGTTTCAACAATTGCAAACCAACCAATATGACACATTCCATTAACAAAATGAATGATAAAAATTATATCATCATCTTTCTAGATGCAGAAACATGACAAAAGTTAATACCAATTTATGAAAAAACTCTCAACAAAACAGGTATAGAGGGAATATACCTCAACATATTGAAGGCCAAATATGATAAACACACAGCTAACACCATGGTGAACAGTGAAAAAGCTGAGCTACCCTCTAAGATCAGAAATAAAACAAGGATGCCCACTCTCATCACTGTTATTCAACATAGGATTAAAATCCTAGTCAGAGCAATTATTCAAGAAAAGATACAAATGTATCTAATTGGAAAGGATGAAGCAAAGCTGTCACTTTGCAGATGACATATTATATATGGTACTCCACTGAAAAATTGTTAGAACTAATAAACAATAAGTTGCAGGATGAAAAATCAATGTACAAAATCTTCTGCATTTTTTACATTAATAATTACCATCAGAAAGAAAACAATGCCATTTAAATTACAATAAAAAAATAAAATGTCTAGAAAATAAATTCAGCTGTGGAAATAAAAGACTTGTACATGGAAACTATAAAACATTGATGATAGAAATTAAAGAAAAAATATAAAGATAATCTATTATCATGGATTGGAAAATTTATTATTAATATTTTTATATAACCCCAAATGATCCACAGATCCAATGTAATCCCTATCAAAATTTCAATGGAAGGGGCACCCAGGGTGGCTGAGTGGGTTAAAGCCTCTGCTTTTGGCTCAGGTCATGATCCTGGGGTCCTGGGATTGAGCCCCGCATCATCGGGCTCTCTGTTCAGCGGGGAGCCTGCTTCCCTCTCTCTGCCTATTTGTGATCTCTGTCTGTCAAATGGATAAATAAAAAAAATCTTAAAAAAATTTCAATGTCATTTTTCATAGAAATACATCAAAGTATTCTACAATATGTATAGAACAACAAAAGATCCCATATAGCCAAAACATTCAGGAGAAAGAAGAAGAAAACTGAAAGGATTATGGTCCCTGACTTCAAAATGTATTACAAAAGTGTAGTAATTAAAACATTATAGTTGTGGCATAAAAACAAACACATTGATCAATGAAAAAGATTTGAAGCCCCCCAAATAAGCCCATGCATATACAGTCAATTAATTTATGACAAAAGAGTAAGAATATTCAATGGAGAAAAGAAAATCTTTTCTGATAAATGGTGTTGGAAAATTGGTCAGCCATATGCAAAAGAATGAAACTGGATCACCATATTATACAATACACTAAAATTATCTCAAAATGGATTAAAGACTTTAATGTAAACCAGAAATTGTAAAATTCCAGAAGGAAACAGAGGCAGTTAAATTTCTTGACATTGATTTTGTTGATGATTTTTTTAATCTGACCCCAAAAAGAAAAGCAATAAAAATAAACAACTGGCATTTTATCCAACTAAAAACTTCTAAACAGCCAGAAAACCATCAACAACTTGAAAAGGCAACCTACTGAATGGGATAAAATATTTACAATTCGTAAATCAGGTAAGGGGTTAAGATTCTAAATATAAAAAGAACTAATATGACTCAAGAGTGAGAAAAAGAAACAATTTAATTGAAAAACATGCACAAAATCTGAATAGAATTTTTTCCAAATAAGATTTATAAATGGCCAACAGATATCTGAAAAGATACTCAACATCATTAATCATCAGGAGTGTGCAAATCAAAACTACAATGAAACTTTAGAATTGATATTTTCAAAAGGACAACAAATAACGAGTGTTGGCGAGGATGTGGAACAAAGGAAATAATCACACATTATTAGTGGGAATGTAAATTGGTGCTACCTTTATGGAAAACAGCACGTCTTTTACCAAAAAATTAAAAATTGAACTACCATATGATCCAACAATCTCACTTCTGAGTATTTATCTGAAGGAAACTAAAAAACAGTAACTGAGAAAGACATATGCACCATGTGTTCATTGCAGCATTTTTATACTAGCCATATAGAGAAACAACCTAAGTGTTTATCAATGGATGGACATATCAAGAAAATTATATATGTATGTGTATATATATATATACACACATATATATATGAATTCAACCATAAAAAGGAGTGAAACACATATGGACATTGAATTTACTATAGTAAGTGAAATAAGTCAGGCAGAGAAATACAAATACTGTATGCTCTCACTTGCTTATATGTGGAATCTAAGTACAATAAATGACAACAACTAAAAGAAACCAGCTCATAGAAACAAAGAAAATTTTGCCATTGCCAGGTGTTGAGGTTGGGGACTGGGTAACATAGGAGAAGGTGGTTAAAAGGTTCAAACTTCCAGTTATAAATAAATACATCATGGGGATGTAATGTACAACATAGTGACTGTAGTTAATAATACTGTATGGCATATTTTAAAGCTCCAAAAAATCTAGGCCTTATAATTTCTCATCACAAGAAAAAAATTAGTTCTATATGTCTGTATGAGGTATATTAACTAGACTTACTGTGACAATCATTTTGCAATGTTTATAGATATAAAATCATTTTGTTGTACATCTAAAACTAATATAATGCTGTATATCAATCACACCTCAATTTAAAAAAGGATAACAATAAATTGAAATTATAAAAAAACAAACAAATGGAAATTATGAAATTGAAAATACAATAACTAAAAAAAGTCAAGAGAAAGACTCAACAGTAGATGTGAGTTTGTAGATGATTTAGCTAACTTGAACACAGATCCATACTGGTAAATATTTAGAAGAAAAGAAGAAAAATTTTTAAAAAGTCAGAAGAGCTTCACATATATGTAGACACCATGAAGTGCATTGGCATATAAATAATGGATTCTGAAAAGAATAGAGAGACATGAGAGAAAAAAGATAAGTGGCTGGTAATTTCCCCACTATGATGAAATACATTAAATACCCAGAAGTTGAATGAATTCTAAGTAGGATAAACACAGAGATTCATACTTAGACATATGATAGTTAAAATTTGAAAGACATGGACATAAAAATAATCTGGAAAGTAGTAAGACTAAACAACTTATCACCTACAAAGGAATTTTATTAAGAATAGCATCTTCTCATCAGAAACAGTGGGAGCAGGAAGACAATTTTATGGTATATGAAATTACTGAATGAAATAAATCTGTCAATTAAGAATCCTATATCTAGCAAGACGGTGTTTCCATGATAATAGTCACATAAAGATATTCCTAGATTTACAAAATTCTAACAACGATATTTTCTCTTCTTAGGAAAATTTGTTACTAGTAGACATCCCTAACAAGAAATAACAAAAGCCATTCTCCAGACTGAAGCAAATTACATAGGGTAGTAATTCTAATCCATATAATGAGGCAAAGAGCATGAGTTAAGGATAGCTTTGTAGGTGACTATAAAAAACAGTATATGCAAACTTTCAGTTTTTATTTTGGCATGAAATAAATCTGTCACTTAATCATCCCAAATAACTACAAGTAAAAGGCAGAACAAACTGAAAATTAACAACTGAGGGAACCTGTTGCTAGTAGATCTGCTTTACAATTAAGAAAAGAATTTCAGGAAAGCAGAGGATGGTCAACAGAGTGAAATATTCTGACAAAAAAAGCGAAATATTAAAGAAAATGCTGGTCAGGGGACGCCTGGGTGGCTCAGTGGGTTAAGCCTCTGCCTTCTGCTCAGATCATGATCTCAGAGGCCTGGGATTGAGCCCAACATCAGGCTCTCTGCTCAGCAGGGAGCCTGCTTCTCCCCACCCCCACTTCCCTCTCTGCCTACTTGTGATCTCTCTTTCTGTGTCAAATAAATAAATAAAATCTTTTTAAAAAATGCTGGTCAGTTTTGACAACTAAGAGTTTTGGTAATTCCATCAAAACCAGTGCAGAGGCAGTGGTGAGTGTAAAAATTAAGAAAGCTTTAACTAGATTTAAGAAGAAAAAAGAGGTTAGACACAAAATCAAATATGAAATACAAGAATTTACTACTGTCCTACAGAAATTAAATATAATTTCAAGAAAATATGCCATTGAACAACTTTATATAGCAAAATATTATATTTTGATGAAATAATATTCCTAAAAGACACAAATTTTGAAAGTTGACTCAAGAAAGAACATGAAATATGAATAGATTACAACAAATAAAGGCATCGAAATAATATTAAAACTCTTCCTATAAAGAGACCCCAGAACTGGATATTGTTACTGGTGATATCTTACATTTTAAATTGTTAGAGGAGATATGAGTGTCCACTTTGATGTTTTTAAAATTGCACATACTGTGTTGTGTGCTTCTTGTAGGTTTTCAACAGCTCACACACATATTCAATGTATCAATGCAAATAAACAATTATGCCTTTATGTGATAAAAAATCATTTGATATTTTTGAACTTATTCCTGTTTTACACACTCCAGGATAAACATAAACAATACTTAGAGCTATCAGTTTCTCTAAATACTTTATAAATTCAATAAGAATCCAGGGGAATATTCATGTATGAATAAAAAAGCATTAGTAGGGACACCTGGGTGGCTCAGTCAGTTAAGCGTGAGCTCAGGTCATGATCCCAGAGTCCTAGGATGGAGCCTGCTTCTCTCTCTGCCCCTCACCCCACTTGTGCTCTCTCTCTCTCAAATAAATAAATAAAATCTTTAAAAAAGCATGAGTAAACTATATGTGTGTATATGTGTATATACAACTTCCATAAAGATATAATATAAACAAATAGGGGGAAGAGGTCAAATGATATGAAAAGTAATTTCTGTGTACAGAAAAACAGTACGGCCCAGAAGAAAATAAAGATTGGCAGTCTCACTAGTAATTAAAGTATGTATAGAAGAAACACTATCATCATTCCTATCTCACATAGAGTAAAATTGAATCCCTTCTTGTTGTGAAATCTTGGTCTTAGATTTGGGTTTGAATTGGCTTTCCAGCACAGTTTACATGTCATCCCTCATTCCCAGTTGTTTAAGCCCCTGAAATACTATGGCTATTCCAAGTATTCTTCCTTCACTTTGCCAGTCTTGCTAGAGCTTTCTTCATGTTTTGATAACCATTATGCTGTCTTCTAGTTTTTTTCAGGGTTTAACTTAATAGAACATTTTAGTAGTATGTTATTTTATTAATTTCAATGACTATTTTTACGAAGACAAGTGATCCAGATTTCCATATTTTGTTAGAAGATCCAATATTTTACCTATTAATTTTGCATAAGTTCACTCAAATCAAAGACTGAGTGTGTCATGGAGAGCAAGGACTGAAAGGGCATTCTTGCAGAGGCCATCCAAAATATAACAAAAAGATGGATAAAAACTTCCTTTGGAAAACTAATGAAGAAATGAGAAAGAAAAACCAGGTAATTAAACTCTCTTACATACATCTCTTACTCAAGGTTGAGGTGATTGTATTCCAGAGTCAAGATTTTCTTACCTGTAGCATAAGATATCAATAAGTTGATTAAAGCTACTCTGAAAATAAGACTCTGTAAGGATCAAGCCTGGGTTGCCATCCTAAGGGAATACCTGATGATTCCAGGATAGATGGTTCTATGCTAGATATTCCAAACTTAGTTGAAATTCAAAGTCCTTTATAAAATTAATTAAGAATATAATACAAAAAGAAATGAATATTTATAAGATGAAATACTTTTATTTCTAGCTGGTTAGAATAATGTTTTCAATGGTTCCAAGTATATATTACTTATAGAATACACAAGATGAAAGGCCTAAAGATATATATCCCCGGCCTTCTAAAACTGTTTATAAAGGGATATTTATTGAGTCTGGGGCAGTAGAAGTTTTTGGATTGTGGAGATGTGTTGAGAATGCACATTACTCAGGTCCCCTCAATATAATTACCTGTGAGGCCTTTCATTGATTTCTTTCTTTTTTTCTCTGCAGAAAATTATGATAGGTCAATTAAGTCACTTTCTCTTTCAGTGTGTATGATCCATCACTTCCCTGAACAATATCACAAGCAAGGTGTGTATAGATAAAATATCTTAATAAAATAGACCAGTAATATAGCCTTCAAAAAAAACCCACTACTACTTTGAAGCTGAAATCATAATTTGTGATATTACATTTAAGGATTTAAATGAGAGTTTCTTACTTTCAATGAGTCAACAGTTTGGTCACCAGAAGAGAAGAATGACAAATATAAGAATAGCAACATCTAAACACTGTAAATACTCATGCGGAAAACAATTCTAGAATAGCCACAATTCTGACTTGCTGCAATATGCTAGCAACAATCTATTGGAAAATAAAATTATAAAAGTAGTGCATACTTAAGAATGAATATCACTAAGCATTATAGAACTATGAATGTATTTCACTGGTCAATGAGCAGTAAAATTTAAGATAATAAATTATTTGCATAGTCATATTTACCCTTCATATTCTGCATTCTCTCTGTTGCATGATTTTCTCATTTCATTTCGTTTCATGATCATAATGGTGAATATTATGATAAAGGGCAGAACAATGTAGAAACTCAGAATAAGCCAGTTGTTTTGCTGTGCATTGGCGTCTTCTTTAATAAAAATTATATCTAAAAATGAAACATAGAAATCAGTGGATATTCACTTCACCAAATATTTAAATAAACATATTTTTTACTTTAATCTTATTATATAAATATTTGTATAAATAATTGAAATTTTAATACATTGCCAACTCTTACAGAGGAAAATAAAAGGACATTTAAACTCATAACCCCTAACAACAATGACACTTTTATCACATTTCATATTTGTCTTTTATGGATATTAGTTTAATTATTATGGTAACTGTATAAATGTTTTGAGTACTACTTACTGTATTCAGCATATTTATGACATCAATGTTTTTAAAAAGGAGCACATTAATAGGATTTAAGTTAAAAAATTTAGAAAGGAATATTCTATGAAAACCCCCTTCCCTCACCCTTGCCTAGTCAGTTTCTCTTCTTGGAGAAAATCATCTTTAAAAGACTCATGTTTTATGTGTTAAATAAAATCTGTTAACGTACAGTGTAGATAAATGGATAAAGAAGATGTACACTTTGGGAAAATTGGACAGCTATGTGTAGAAGAATGAAACTCGACCATTCTCTTACACCATACACAAAGATAAACTCGAAATGGATAAAAGACCTCAACTTGAGGCAGGAATCTATCAAAATGCTAGAGGAGAACATAGGCAGTAACCTCTTCGACATCAGCCACAGCAACTTCTTTCAAGATATGTCTCCAAAGGCAAAAGAAGCAAAAGAGAAAATGAACTTTGGGGACTTCATCAAGATCAAAAGCTTCTGCACAGCAAGGGAAACAGTCAACAAAACAAAGAGGCAACTCATGGAATGGGAGAAGATATTTGCAAATGACACTACAGACAAAGGGCTGATATCCAAGATCTATAAAGAACTCTTCAAACTCAACACACAAAAAACAGATAATTGCATCAAAATATGGGCAGAAGACATGAACAGACACTTCTCCAAAGAAGACATATACAAATGGCTAACAGACACATGAAAATATGTTCATCATCATTAGCCATCAGGGAGATTCAAATCAAAACCACATTGAGATACCACCTTACACCAGTTAGAATGGAAAAAAATTAACAGGACAGGAAACAACACGTGTTGGAGAGGATGTGGAGAAAGGGAAACCCTCTTACACTGTTGGGGCAAATGCAAGTTGGTGCAGCCACTTTGGAAAACAATGTGGAGATTCCTTAAGAAATTAAAAATAGAGTTACCCTATGACCCATCAGGCAATTGCACTACTGGGTATTTACCCCAAAGATACAGATGTAGTGAAAAGAAGGGCCGCCTGTACCTCCATGTTCATAGCAGCAATGGTCACAGTCACCAAAATGTGGAAAGAGCCAAGATTCCCTTCAACAGATGAATGGATAAAGAAGATATGGTCCATATTTACAATGGAGTATTATGTCTCCATCAGAAAGGATGAATACCCAACTTTTGTGTCGATCTGGGTGGGACTGGAAGAGATTATGCTGAGTGAAATAAGTCAAGCAGAGAAAGCCAATTATCATATGGTTTCACCTACTTGTGGAGCATAAGGAATAACACGGGAGACATTGGGAGATGGAGAAGAGAAATGAGTTGGGGGAAATCGGAGGGGGAGATGAAGCATGAGAGACTGTGGGCTCTGAGAAACAAACTGAGTTTTGGAGGGGAGGAGGTAGAAGGTTAGGTGAACCTGGTGGTGAGTATTAAGGAGGGCATGTATTACATAGAGCACTGGGTGTGGTACATAAACAGTGAATTTTGGCACACTGAAAAAAAAAGAAAATTAAATTGGGGTGCCTGGGTGGCTCAGTGGGTTAAATCCTCTTCCTTCATTTCAGGTCATGATCCCAGGACCCTGGGATCGAGCCCCACATTGGGCTCTCTCCTGAGCAGGGAGCCTGCTTCCTCCCCTCTCTCTGCCTGCTTCTCTGCCTACTTGTGGTTTCTGTCTGTCAAATAAATAAATAAAATCTAAAAAAAAAATAAAATTAAATTAAAAAAATATATATAGAAAAAAAATGATGTGCACCTAATATTACACTGCATGCTACCTAACTGGAACTCAAATAAAAAACTTGATAAGTTAAAATAAAAGATGTCATATGTTTGTCTATATGTATATTTGCAATGGGGTATTATTCAGCCATAAAAAGAATGGAATCTTGCCATTTGCAATGACATGGATGGAAATAGGACAATGCTAAATGAAATAAGTCAGCCAGAGAAAGACAAACATCTGTTATTTCTTATACTTAAAAATTAAAGTGGTACATGATTCAGAAATGTACACAATATATAAATATATTAGCAGTGAATTAGCAAAAATTATTCAGATCTCAAAACAGATCCTGCCAGAATCTAAGAGAATCCTCAGGATGTTTTTAATCATCATTTCTTTCCAAAGTTTTTAACTATCTTGATTTCTTCTATTATTATTATTTATTTAGTGAATTTTTGCTGAAGTGTAACATGTAAACAGAAATGGATGTATGTCATAATTATACAGCTTAAAGAATTTTCTAAATTAAACACATTCATGTAACCAACACCAAATCCAGGAAACATAATATTACCAGTATCTCAGAACTTCCAACCTGACTCCTTCCAGTTATTATTCTTCCTAAAGATAATTACTACTTTGGTCTCTAAGAGCATTAATCAATTTTTTACAGATTTTAAACCTTATGTAAATAGAATTATATTTTATGCACTTTTTTCCTTTTCTTTTTTTTGCTCATTATTACCTAACTTGGGAATTCACTCACATTGTTGTTTATAGTTGCAAAATGTTCATTTACACCACTGTATGCTATATCTTTGCATAGAAATACCAACCATTAATGCATTCTATTCCTTATGAATATTTGTGTAACTTGCATTTATGAGTATAATGAATAGTGCTTTATGAATATTCTACTACATGTCTTTTAGTCAACATATGTACACTACACATACTTCTTAATAGATATATGCCCTTTGAGTAGCAATGCTTATTCACAGCATATGCCTATTTTAAACATTAGTATAATTTCCAATGATTTTCCTAAATGAACAATTATATTCCCATTAGCAATGGATGGGAGTCTTGGATATTTCATATATATGATATTTCTTTTTTTATCATACTTATTCTTTATATACAATAAAATGCAAATATTTTAACTATGCATATGGATAAGATTTGATAAATATATACCCCAATTAGGCAAACGTTTAAAGATTGTTTTGTTTGACATTTGTCGCTTTCCTCCATTTAGTGTAAAATTCTTAAAATTCTTTATTTGGTAAGTAAATAAAAAAGTTTTAGCTAGTGTCTGAGATTTGACAACAAAATAGTGTGAATATCCTCATTTCTTTAAATTTTGTGACTTTAACATCTTGGAGGTATTTCTGATGTATAATAAATACATATATTTAAAATTTATGATTGATAAGTTGTGTTATATGTATACATCCATAAAATCATCACCTCAATCAAAATAATGAATATATCCATCATCCACAAAACTTTCCTCTTGCTCCTTTACAATCTCACCATGCTACCACTCCCCCACATAGGCAGCCACTGATTTATCTGCATTCTCTCACTATAAATTAGTTTACATGTTTTTACAATTTAATATAAAGTTAGACAGTATTCTTTTTAATCTTTCCTTTTCACATAGGGTAATGTTGAAATTCATCCACATTGGTACATGTAACTATATAGTTCATTCTTTTTTGTTGTTCAATACTAATCTATTATTTAATTATACAGTACTTTATTAATCACTATCGATTTATGTTGAAGTTATTTCCAGATTTTATCCACTACAAATAAAACTGTTATAAATATTTATATACAAAGATTTGTACTTGCATAAGCATTCTATTTCTTGTATAAATCATGAAATGAATGAATTATATGTAAGTGAATGCTTACCTTCTTAAGAAACTGTGAAATTGCAATTTTACATTACAATGACAGTGTATGGGACACTATCTTCACACCATGGTTAGTTCTTTAAATTCAACCAATTTTTATAGAGATGTAATGGTACTAATTTTGAATATAATTTGTATTTTCCCAATGAAAATGAAGTTGGACATTTTTATTTATTGATTTTTAAATTTTTTTTCTTAAAGATTTTATCTATTTATTTGACAGACAGATCACAAGTAGGCAAAGAGGCAGGCAGAGAGAGAGGGGGAAGGAAGCAGGCTCCCCACTGAGCAGAGAGCCCAATGTGGGGCCCGATCCCAGGACCCTGAGATCATGACCTGAGCCAACGGCAGAGGCCTTAACCCACTGAGCCACCCAGATGCCCCAAAGATGGACATTTTTACATGTGCTTATTTGTCATCTCTTCTTTGATGATATTTCAATTCAAATATTTTGTCCATTTTTTGTAGGGTTTCTGCTTTTTATTGTTTCAAGGGTTCTTTATGTATCCTTAATATAATTTTTTGTATATTCTAAATACAAATACCTCAACAGTACACCTGAAGATAACCCCTCCAGCTGTGCATCTCTATGCCTCTTAGCCAAAGGCCCATGACTGCCTCCACTGAAGTATGCACACCTGGAGATAGATTGTGAAACCATGAGAGCAAACAAACCCAGAGCCACTACAGCTTCCCGTGACCCATAGCTGGCCCTGGCCCTTGCTTCTTACCCTGGCCCTGATCACACGTGTGTCTCCAACTGATCTCTGCCATTATATAGGCATTTGCAGCTGGGCCCTACAGTTAAATGTGTGCACACCACTTGGTATAGCCACCAACACTGCTTAAACTTGCTACTAACTGTTGGTCCTGGAAGTGCCACTGAGGACCCAAACAACACTTGCAGCAACTGTAGACCCCATAAGGTGCTTCCCAAGGATGATACAAGCATTGATAAGGTAGACCCCAGTAACCTGAGCCAAAAAGACATTACATCAGTGACACATGGACCCTGTGTCACTGGGTGCCACAGGACTTAGTACTCTGCATCACTAGACCCAGAATAACAGCATGATCAAGTGTGCTCCATTCACAGGTGAAAGCTTCCCTTTTTCAAAACTGGTCCATAAAGTCTGGAAGAGGTGACCACATCTTCAAATGTATAGACATCCATGCAAGGCTACTGGAATCCTGAAGAATTAGGAAATATCTCCAACAAAAGAATATAGGAAATCTCCAATAACTGTCCCAAAGAAATGGTGATTGAATAATTGCTCAGCAAAGAATTCAAAGTAACTGCTCTACAGACATTCAGAAAGCTACAAGAGAATATAGATAAAGAATTTAATCATAACAGGAATAAAAACGAGAAGCTCAACAAAGAGAAGAAATAAAAAAAAAAACTAGAAGTCTCATAGCCACAGTATATAATGACTGAGTAAAGATTCAATAGAGAGCTTCAACAGCAAACCTGAATAAGCTGAAGAGAGTGATCTAGAAGAAAGATCAGTTGAAATTATTTAATCAGAAATGCAAAACAAAAAAAAGGAAGAAGAATCAAGAAAGCTTGTGGAAATTATGGAACACCATGAAAAGATATAATGTACACACTGGATTCCTGGAAGAAGAAGAGGGGAAGAAAGGAATGAGAAGCTTATTTAAAAAGAGAATGACGGAGAAATTCCCAAGACTGGGGAGAGATTTGGACATTAAAGTTCATAAAGCAAATATTTCAATAAAGCAAAATTTTAACCAAAATGTTCTTCTCCAAGACAATTAATAACAAAACTATCTAAAACTAAAGAGAGAGAATTTTAAAAGTGAGAGAAAAAATATCTCTCAGACAAGAAAATCCCCATAAGGCTATCAGTGGATTTCTCAGCACATACCTCACAAGGCGGGAGAAATGGGATGACATATTGAAAATACTAGAAGTAAGAAACTGCCGGGGCGCCTGGGTGGCTCAGTGGATTAAAGCCTCTGCCTTCAGCTCAGGTCATGATCCCAGGGTCCTGGGATCGAGCCCCACATTGGGCTTTCTGCTCAGCGGGGAGCCTGCTTCCTTCCCCCTCTCTCTCTGCCTGCCTCTCTGCCTACTTGTGATCTCTGTCAAATAAATAAATAAAATCTTAAAAAAAAGTAAGAAACTGCCAACTAAGAATACTTTAAGTAGTAAAGTTGTCCTTGTGAATTGAAGATATGATGAAGATTTCCCCCTAGTAAACAAAAGCTGAGGGAATTTATCACCACTAAACCTGCTCTATAAGAAATGCTGAAAAGTTTTCTTCAAGCTGAAACAAAAGAATGCTAATTAGTAACATATAAACATATGAAAATACACAACACATTGGCAAAGTTAAGCATGTAGTCAGATTCAAAATGCCCCACTAATGTGCTAACTACTTAAATCTAGAATAAAGGTTAAAGGACAGGAAGTATTAAAAATAGTTATAGTTTCACCAGTTTTTAGTGGATACACAAAAAGATATAAATTTTGAAATGCAAAACATAAAAGGGGGAATAAAAGAATATTAGTTTTGTATATGATTAAGGTTAAACTGTTATCAGAATTATATATATGTATATATATATAAACACATATATAATTTGTTTTATGATGTTTTTACTTTATATTTTATGTTTTATAATGTAAATCTCATGAGAACCACAAAGAAAAATTCCTCAATAGAAACAAAAAAGAGAAGAAAACCATCAATATATAAAGGAAGGCATCAAAAAAAGAGCAAAGAAAAATAGAACTGTAAAACAGCCAGAAAACAAGATGACATCAATAAGTCCTTATTTATCAATAATTACTCTTAATGTTAATGGATAGACCAATTTAAACACATAAAGTGGGATACCTGGGTGGTTTAGTCGATTAAGTGTCTGACTCTTGATTTCCATTCAGGTCATGATCTCAGGGTCATGAGATCAAATCCATGTCAGACTCTGCACTCAGTGGGGAGTTTGGTTGACATTCTCTCCCTCTCCCTTTGCCCCTTCTCCTGCTCACTTACATTCTCTCTCTTTCTCAAATAAATAAATGTATTAAAAATTATAAATAAATAAAAGTCATAGAGTGAATGAATAAAAAATAAGACTCAATTATACGCTTCCTATAATAGACTCATTTCAGCTTCAATGACATGCATAGATTCAAACTAAGGAGACAGAAAAAGATATTCCATACAAGAAGAGCAGAAGTAGCTATGCTGAAATCAGACAAAGTAGACTTTAAGCCAAAATAGTAGCAAGAAACATAGAAGATTATTATATGATGATAGGCGATCAATTAATCAATAAGATATGGCAATTATATTTATGCATCCACCCAAAATCAGAACACCTGAATATATATTAAGCAAAGGAAGAAAAAGAAAGTGAAGGAAGAAAAAGAAAAGAATATAATAATAGTAGAGAACCACAATAATCTTCTTTTGGTGTAATCAGATATTCAGATAATCAACAAGGAAACTGACCTGAATCATACTGTAGACTAAATAGAACTAGCAGACACATACAGAAATTTCTTCCATCCAAAAGCAGCAGAATACATATTCTATGCACATATTCTCTAGTGCAGATCACATGATAGGTCACAAAACATGTTTTAGCAAGTTTAAGAAGAATAAAATCATCCTTATCCATTTGTCTTTTTAGAAATTTTTAATTTAAATTTCAGTTAGTTAACATACAGTGTAATATTAGTTTCATTTGTACAATATAGTGATTCAGCACTTCCATACAATATCCAATGCTCTTCTTAGCAAGTACACTCACTCCTTAACCCCCATCACCTATTTTACTCTTCCCCTTCCCCTCTGGTGAACATCAGTTTTTTCTTGATAGTTAAGAGTCTGTTTCTTGGTTTGCCTCCTCCTCTCTTCCCCTAAATCCTTTACTCATTGGTTTTGTTTCTTAAATTTCACATATGAGTGAAATCATATGGTATTTGTGTTTCTCTGACAGACATTTTACTTAGCATAATATTCTGTAGCTCCACCCATGTCATTGCAAATGGCAAGATTTCATTCTTTTTTATGGCTGAGTAATATTCCATTGTATATGTATACCACATGTGTCTATAGATGCACATTTAAGTGGTTTCCATTATCTTGGCTATTGTAAATAATGCTGAAATAAACATAGGGGTGCATACTTTTTTTTTGAATTATCGTTTTCAATTTCTTTAGGTAAATATCCAATGGTGGAATTAATGGATCCTTTTGTACTCCTATTTTTAAAATTTTGAGGAACTTCCACAATGTTTCCCACACTGGCTGTACCACTTTACATTCCCACCCACAGTGTACAAAAGTTCCTTAGTCATACCAAGTATCTTTTCCAATCACAATAGTATGAAACTAGAAGTTAATGGAATGAAATATGGAAATAACTACCTAATTTTATACCTCATGGAACTAGGAGAAAAAACAAACAAACAAACAAACAAACAAACAAACAACTAAGCTCAAAGTTAGTAGAAGGAAGGAAATAACCAACATTATAGCAGAAGTAAATGAAATAGAGACTAGAAAAACAACAGAAAATGTCAATGAAGCTAAGACTTGACTTTTAAAAATATTGAAAAAGATAAATATTTAATTATTAAATAATTAAATATTTTTATTTATTGATATCGATAACGAAATCAAATAAAATCAGAAATGAAAGAGGAGACATTATGGCAGATACCACAAAAATGCAAAGAATCATGAGAAACTACTATGAATAATTATAGCCAAAACTGGATAATCTAGATAAAATGGATAAATGCCTGTAATCATATAATCTATCAAGACTGAAACATGAAAAATAGAAAATCTGAACAGACCAACAAAAGTATGGAGATGAATGTAATCAAAGTCTCTCAAAACAGAAAATTCTCAAACCAGATTGTTTTGGTGAATGCTAGCAAATATTTAAAGAAAGATTAACAGCAATCTTTCTCAAATGTTTCAAAAAATTGAAAAGACACTTTCAAACTCATTCTGCAAGAGCAGCATTACCTTAACCACAAGAAAAGAAAATTACAGACAAGTATCTGTAATAAATATAGATGCAAAAATTCTTAACAAAATATTATCAAATCAAATTCAAAAACACATTAAAAAGATAATTCATCATGAGAAAGTAGGATTTATCTCTGAGATCATTCAACATATATAAATCAATAAATGTGAAACACCACATAAAATTAATGAGATAAAAAGATATGAATCATATGATCATCTCAATAAATGCACAAAAAGCACTTGACAAAATATAGTATCTTTTCCTGATAAAAACTCTCAACAAATTTACTATGATACCCCATCTTAATAAAGGTCATATACAAGTCCACAGCTAATATACTCAATGGTAAGAAAGATTTTCATATGAGATGAAAAATAAGACAAGGGTACCACTCTTGTTCAACATAGTACTGGAATTCCATTTATAGTAATCAGGTAAGATAAAGATATAAATAGTACCCAAATCAGTAATGAAAAAGAAAATGATCTTTGCAGATAATATGATCCTATATATAGAAAATACTAAAGACAGTACCAAAAAATTGTATCTACCTAATAAATTCAATGAAGTTGCAAGATACCAAATCAACATCCAGAAAACAGTTGTGTTTGGTACATGTATAACAGAACATCTGAGAGAAAAAAAACAACAAAAACAAAAACAAAAACATTCCATTCACAATAGCATCAAAAAAATGAAAATATTTAGGAATAAATTTAACCAATGAGGTGAAAGATCTGTGCACTGAAAGTGATAAAACTTTGATGAAAGAAACTGAAGACACGAACAAATGTTCATGGATTAAAAGAATTAATATTGTTAAAATGTCCATATGACTCAAAATCATCCATTGGTTCAATGGAATCCCTCAAAAATATTCCACAAAAATATAAAAAACAATTCTAAAGTTTGTATGGAGTCACAGAAGACCCTGAGGAGCCAAAGTGATCCAGAAAAAGAACCAAAAGCTGGAGGTATCACACTTTCTGATTTCAAACTATACTACAAAGCTAGAGCAATCAAAACAGTTTAGTACTAGCATAAAAATAGATATGTAGAAAAATGGAGCAGAATTGAGAGCCCAGAAATAAACCCCTGCATTTATGGTCAAGTAATATTTGACAAGAGACCCAGAATACTCAATGAGGAAAGGATAGTCTTCTCAACACATCACGTAGGGGAAAACTGGATAACCACATGCAAATAAATTAAATTTAATTAATTAAATTTTGTTACTCTGTGGTATCTGTTGTAATGTCTCCTCTTCCATTTCTGATTTTTTAAATTTATTTCTCTTTTCTTGAGTTAGTATAGTTAAAGGTTTGTCTTTTTAAATATTTTTTAAGAATATATTTTAAAAATGTAGCTTCTACATTTGTGGGAAACTTGGTAAGCCTCTGGCCTAACCTCCAGACTAACTAAATAGGCCTCTTCATAGGAAGACTGGGGTTGTGTTTCAGTCTGCTGTTTATGCACTATCCTAGTGATGGTGGTCTGCCAAAAACTCTTTCTGATTGTTTTAGTCCCATGAAGTTCTAGAATGCCAGCACTTTTGGACACTAGGCTAGGAGATCTAGTGGTGTCTCCTGTGTGGATTATGTGTACGCTCTCACTTTAGCAACACAGCTGGAGAGTGTATGAGGTGGAGCATTCTTACCAGCTTCAGAAAAGCATCAAGAAAATGTTTTGATTACACAAGCCTCATTTGTGTGCCTCATTTGTGTATGTGTTGGGTTTAGTCTGGGAATAGGAAAATGCTGATCATGATCACACTTTTTAGCCCCAGCCAGGGATTAGGAGAATGTCACAATTGCCTATTCTTGCAGACTTATGCTAGGGAATGGAAGAACTCTCAACTGTTAGTTTTGCCTATCAGAGCCAGAGAGTGGGGGAGCACTGCAACCACTTATACATTTAGGACTCAAAGGTGCAATGCCTGCCACTCCTGTCCAACCCAGCAAGATGGCTGAAGGTTGCTGCATCTGAACTCACAGCCCATTATTAGCAGGCTATGTGGAGAATGCAATATTGGCATCTACTAATGCTTTTGTCTTTGTTGAATGTCTTAGCTGTTCCCTGCTCCTTGAGGTAATGTCCCCAGAAAGCCAAGAAAATTCTTAAATAAGCTACATGCCTTGCAAGCTGAGCTGTTTTTTGTTTTTTGTTTTTGTTTTTTACCAGGTCTTGCAGTGAGACCCCTCATGAACTCCCCAAAAGAAGAATCTCAGTTTCCTATAGCATTTTGGGATTCCCATATGTCACTCCCATTAGTTTTTTTTCTAAGCCAAGTCTTTTGGAAACTCATCTCTGTATGTAGATCCCAGGGGCTACATGGGGCATTAACACTTCCCTCCTCTGGGAGAAGTGCCTGTCTTATGAGATCCCTCTCTATTGGGTAACTCTGCACAAGGGTGTGTGTGTGTGTGTGTGTGTGTGTGTGTGTGTGTGTGTGTTTGCAAGACCATGTTTAGTCCTCAGTGTGGTCTTTTATTCTTTGTTCTGGAGAGTTCTTTAGTTTTCAGATCTTTTTCAGAGGAAATGATCTATCTGTAACTGTAGACTTGATGTGTCCTTGGGGGAAGGTGAGTTAAGTTCTGAGTATTCCTATATCACTATCCTAGAAAGCCTGAGCAATTGCTTTTAAATTGAATGCTTACTTGATAGATATTTAAAGTATCATTATCGGATTTATATATACATTTAACTATTCTATTTACCTAATGTCCTTTTTCCTCTATTTAGACTTCATCTTATTAATTGGTGGAAAGGAATACCTTGTACAATTTTAATTCTTTTATTTTTTTTCTAAAATTTTGAATTGTTTTCCTAGTACTTACTCTGGAATTACAATACAGGCAAAAGATATTGCAGGTTCAGTTCCATACCAACACAATAAAGCAAATAACACAAAAAAACAAGTTAACCTGGTCTTCAGTTTCCCTGTGTATATAAAAGTTATGTTTGCAGTATATTGTAGTCTATTAAGTGTACATTATCATTACAAAAACACCGTAAATACCTTAATGTAAAAACACACTGCTGCTAAAGGATGTTAAGTATCATTTGAACTTTTAGTGAGTCAAAATTTTTTTTAGAAGCTAGTCAACTTTTTAAAAAATTTATATATGTATTTTAAAGATTTTATTTTTTTTTTGACGAGAGAGAGAGAGAGAGCACACAAGCAGGGGGAGAGGCAGAGGGAGGGGAGAAGCAGGCTTCCTGCAGAGCAAGGGAAGCCTGATATGGGACTTGATCCCAGGACTCTAGGATCATCACCTGAGCCAAAAGCAGTGGCTTAACCAACGGAACCACCTAGGTGCCCAGTCATAATATATTTTTAAAGATTTTATTTATTTATCTGTCAGAGAGAGAGAGAGAGCACAGGCAGGCAGAGTGGCAGGCAGAGGCAGAAGGAGAAGCAGGCTCCCCCCGCCAGGCAAGGATCCTCATGGGGGACCCAAGGAGCCTAATGGGGGACCCAATCCCAGGATGCAGGGATTACTACCCAAGCCGAAGGCAGCCACCCAACTGATTGAGCCACCCAGGTGCCCCATAATATTTTTGCAGAGGAGAATTTTGTCTCAGTGTTGATGATTGTGCACTGATCAGGGTGGTGGCTGCTGAAGGCTGGGATGGTTGTGGCATTTTGTTAAAATATGACAACAATGAAATTTGTTACATTGATTGACTTTTCCTTTCATGAATGATTTCTTTGTAGCATGTGATGCTGTTTGATAGCATTTTTTAGCTATAGTAAAATAAAAAAGTATCCCCCTTTAAAATTGAATCCCTGCTAAAAACCAAGTTTTTGTAATATTCTAAATCTTTTGCTGTCATTTCAACAATCTTCACAGTACCTTCACCAGGAGTAGATTCTTTCTCAAGAAACCATTTTCTTTGCTCATCCATAAGAAGCAACTCCCTGGTTTTTTGTTGTTGTTGTTGCTGTTAGGTTTATCATGAGATTGCAGGGATTCAGTCATATCTCCAGGTATCACTTCTAATCTAATTTTCTTGCTATTTAACCATGTCTGCAGTTACTTCCTCCACCAGTCTTAAATAACTCAAAGTCATCAGTAAGTGTTGGAATCAACTTGTTTCAAACTCTTGTTAATGTTGATATTTTGGCCTCTTCCTATGAATCACAAGTGCTCTTAGTTGCATTTAAAATGGTGAATCCTTTCCAGAAGGTATTAAATTTCCATTGCTCAGATCTATCAGAGGAATCCCTACCTATGGCTTCCATAGATTTATGAAATGTATTTCCTAAGTAATAGGACTTGAAAATTAAAGTTACTCCTTCATCTGTGGGCTTTAGAATGAATGCTTTGTTAGCAGGCATGAAAACAACATTAATCTCATTGTAAATCTCCATCAGAGTTCTTACAGGACTAGGTGCATTGTCAATGAACAATGATATTTTGAAACACTTCAATTTTTCTCAGTAGCAGTCATCAACAGTGGGTATAAAATATTCAGTAAAGTATGTTATAAACATATGTGCTGTCACCCAGGCTTTTCTGTTCCATTTAAAGAGTAGATTTAGCTTACTTCTTAAGGCTTTTGGATTTTCAGAATGGTAAATGAGCATTGACTTCAACTAAGCCACCAGCTGCATAAGTCCCTAACAGGAAGATTCAGCCTTCCATTTGAAGTTTTGAAGCCAGGCATTGACTTTTCCTCTCCAGCTATGAAATTCATAAACAGCATTTTCTTCCAATGTTTTGTCTACACTGAAAAGAGGTTGTTTAGTGTAGTCACATTCATTGGTTGTCTTAGTTAGATCTTTTAGCTAACTTGCTGCAGTTTATACATCAGCACCTGCTGCTTCACTTTGCACTTTTTAAGAAAGATTTTATTTATTTATTTGTCAGAGAGAGAGAGTGAGAGAGCGAGCACAGGCAAAGTGGCAGGCAGAGGCAGAGGGAGAAGCAGGCTCCCTGCCGAGCAAGGAGCTTGATGTGGGACTCGATCCCAGGATGCTGGGATCATGACCTGAGCCGAAGGCAGCCGCTTAACCAACTGAGCCACCCAGGTGTCCCCACTTTGCACTTTTATATGATGGAGATGGTTTCTTTCCTTAAATATCATGAACCAACCTCTGCTACTTTCAAACTTTTCTTCTTCAGCTTCCTCACATCTCTTGGCTTTAGAAGAACAGAAGAGAATTAGGGCCTTGCTCTGGATTGGACTTTGGCTTAAAAGAATGGTTATTTGATCTTCTATCTAGACCACTAAAACTTTCTCCATACTAGCAGTAAGGTTATTTTACTTTTTTAATTATTTGTATGTTAATGGATTAGCATTTTTAACTTTCCTCAAAAAATTTACATTCTCAACTTGGCTAACTGGTGCAAGAGGCTTAGCTTTTGGCCTATCTTGGCTTTCAGTATTCCTTCTTTACTAAGCTTAATCATTTAGAGCTTTTGATGTAAAGTCAGAGACATGATACTTTTCCTTTTCCTGTGCACTTAGAGGCCTTTGTTGGGCTTTTAATAGGCCTAACTTAAATACTGTTGTGTATCAAGGATATGGAGGCCCAAGAAGAGAGAGAAGAGGAAGAGTTTATTGGTGGAGAAATCAAGGCACATATATTATTTATTAATTAAGTTCATTATCTTATTTATTGCTTTGACACTTATAACACCTGAGGACTGTCTTCTAACTTATTTAACTAAATTGAGGAAAAACTAAGCATCTAAGAAAATCTCGTCACAAATATTGTGTAACACTAATTTAATTAAAGCCACTATTCAAGATAACTCTTTTAATTTCTCAGGTGATCATGATAGATCAATGAAAGTAGGAGCTGGTTCTTTGAAAGAATTAATAAGATTGATAACCCCCTGGCCAGACTTAACCAAAAGAAAAGAGAAAGGATCCAAATTAACAAAATCATGAATGAAAGAGGAGAGATCACAACCTACACCAAAGAAATACAAACAATTATAAAAACATATTATGAGAAACTATATGCCAGCAAATTTGACAATCTAGAAGAAATCTATGCATTCCTAGAGATGTATAATCTACCAAACTGAACTAGAAAGAAATAGAAAAACTTAACAGACCCATAACCAGTAAGGAGAGCCCAAGTTCAGACGGCTTCCCAGGGGCATTCTACCAAACATTTAAAGAAGAATTAATACCTATTCTCCTGTTCCAAAAAATAAAAATGGAAGGAAAACTTCCAAACTCATTTTATGAAGCCAGCATTACCTTGATCCCCAAACCAGACAAAGACCCCATCAAAAATCAAAAATTACAGACCAATATCCCTGATGAACAAGGATGCAAAAATTCTCACCAAATTACTAGCCAATAGGCTCCAACAGTACACTAAAAGGATTATTCACCACAACCAGATGGGATTTATTTCCGTGCTGCAAAGTTGGCTCAACATCTGCAAATCAATCAATGTGGTACAATATATTAATAAAAGAAAAAGCAAGAACCATACGATACTCTCAATAGATACTGAAAAACCATTTGACAAAGCACAGCAACCTTTCTTGATCAAAATTCTTCACGTGTAAGGATAGTGGGTACATACCTCGATATCATAAAAGCTGTCTAAAAAAATCCCACAGCAAATATTGTTCTCAATGGGTTCTTAGTTCTCAAAGAACTAAGGTCAGGAACACAGCAGGGATGTCCATTATCACCACTGCTATTTAACATAGTACCAGAGGTCCTAGCATCAGCAATCAGACAACAAAAAGAAATAAAAGGCATCCAAATTGGCAAAGAAGTCAAACTCTCACTCCTTGAAGGTGATATGATACTTTATGTGGTAAACCCAAAAGACTCCACCCCAAAACTGCTAGAACTCATAAAGGAATTCAGTAAAGTGTCAGGATATAAAATCAATGCACAGAAACCAGTTGCATTTCTATACACCAACAGCAAGACAGAAGAAAGAGAAATTAAGGAGTTGATTCCATTTACATGCACCCAAAACAATAAGATACCTAGGAATAAATCTAACTAAAGAGGCAAAGAATCTGTACTCAGAAAACTATAAAGTACTCATGAAAGAAATTGAGGAAGACACAAAGAAATGGAAAAATGTTCCGTACTCACGGATTGGAAGAACAAATATTGTGAAAGTGTCTATGCTACCTAGTGCAACCTACATATTTAATGAAATCCTTATAAAAATACCATCAACGTTTTTCAAAGAAATTGAACAAATTTTCCTAAAATTTATATGGAACCAGTAAAGACCCCAAATAGCTAGAGGAATGTTGAAAAAGAAAAACCAAAGTTGGTGGCATCACAATTCCAGACTTCAAGCTCTGTTACAAAGCTATAATCATCCAGAGAGTATGGTACTGGCACAAAAGCAGACCAATAGATCAATGGAACAGACTAGAGAGCCCAGAAATGGACCCCCAACTCTATGGTCAACTAATCTTTGACAAAACAGGAAAGAATGTCCAATGGAAAAAAGTCAGCCTCTTCAATAAATGGTGTTGGGAAAATTGGGCAGCCACATGCAGAAGAATGAAACTGGACCATTTCCTTAAACCACACACAAAAATAGACTCAAAATGGATGAAAGACCTCAATGTGAGACAGGAATCCATTAAAATCCTTGAGGAGAACACATGCAGCTACCTCTTTGAATTCAGCCACAGCAACTTCTGCTTAGAAACATCTCCAAAGGCAAGAATTAACTATTGGGACTTCATCAAGATCAAAAGCTTTTGCACAGCAAAGGAAACAGTTAAAAAAATCGAAAGACAACCAACAGAATGGGAGGAGATATTTGCAAATGCCATATTAGATAAAAGGGTTAGTATCCAAAATCTATAAAGAACTTATCAAACTCAACACCGAAAGAACAAATAATCTAATGAAGAAATGCACAGAAGATGGGAACAGACATTTTGGCAAAGAAGATATCCGAATGGACAACAGACACATGAAAATGTGTTCAATGTCACTTGGCATCAGGGAAATATAAATCCAAACCACAGAGAGATACCACCTCACACCAGTCAGAATGGCTAAAATTTACCAGTCAGGAAATGACAGGTGTGGGAGAGTATGCGGAGAAGGGGAAACCCTCCTACACTGTTGTTGGGAATGCGAACTGGTGTAGCCACTCTGGAAAACAGTACAGAAGTTCCTCAAAAAGTTGAAAATAGAGCTACCCTATGACCTAGCAATCATACTTCTGGGTATTTACCCTAAAGATACAAATGCAGTGATCCGAAGGGGCATGTACACCCCAATGTTTATAGCAGCAATGTCCACAATAACCAAATTATGGAAAGAGCCTAGATGTTCATCAACTGATAAATGGATAAGAATATATATATATGTACACACACACACACACACACACACATATACATATACACACACACACCCACATACACACATACATATGATGGAATACTATTCAACCATCAAAAAGGAAATCTTGCCATTTGCAACAATGAGGATGAAACTAGAGGGTATTATGTTGAGCGAAATACTTCAGAGAAGGACAATTATCATATGATCTCCTTGATATAAGGAATTTGAGAAACAAGACAGAGGATCATAGGGGAGGAAGGGAAAAATGAAACAAGATGAAACCAGAGAGGGAGACAAACCATAAAAACTCTTAATCTCAGGAAACAAACTGAGGGTTGCTGGAGGGGAGGAGGGTGGGAGTGATGGAGTGGCTGGGTGATGGACATTGGGGAGGGTGTGTGCTATGGTGAATGGTGTGAATTGTGTAAAACTGATGAATCACAGACCTGTACTCCAAAACAAATAATACATTATATGTTAATAAAAAATGTTACTCAGGTGATCATGAAAGATTTGACTCAGCATTATAGTTCTTTAAGTATTTCATAAAAGAGCATATATTTTGTTTTAAAAGTTTAATTTCTACTCACCAGATTTCTGAACATTTCCATCATCAATACTTCCCCCTGGTGAACCAATCTGGAATTCACAATGTGGAGGCCTATAGCCAGGAAAGCAATGACAATTACCCAAATTATTGCATATCTGAAACAAACAAAAAATTCATATAATTACTATAAATTATGTTAGTTTTTATATCTTATGTATATATTCAAAAGAATAAAATCACTATTTTTCTGTTTATTAATACTGTATGAGAAATGTTAGAAAAAGTAGTGAAAATTTTGACAACATAATTGTCAATGACAAAATTACTACCTACATGATCCTGCATGATAGTACATTTATGACCTCTATATATTGACTGTTTTTGATAAGTACCTTGCCTTGCCCTAATCATTTTTAATAAATAGGATACAATAAATTATGGCCATTGTATTCAGAGAAAGGTACATTTTGTGAAGTTTGAATTTCTCAAAAATATCTCATTTGGTTATTTTGTAAACATTTGCTAGCACCACTTCTAAACCTACACTTTAATTTCTATACAAAATATTATAACATTGATTGACCTGGCCACTTCAATTTTTTACCTTAATCCCCTTTTCAAAATTTTACTTTAGTGACCAATCATTTATATTTCATTTTTAACTAAACACATTTTCCAAAATAAAATAAAATAGATGCAAAAATTATTTAAAATGAGCAATAAAATAAAAATTTATAATAAAATTGCAATTCTAGAGGTTAATATCTATGGAGTTTACATGTTATTGTGCTTTTACATTTAATAGTTCAGTATTAATTTTCATTTTAAAGTAAAACAAGTAAATAAAATGTTGTAAAATTTAAACAATTAAAATGCATAAAACTAGGAGTTCTAAGTTCTACTCTCCACCACTAAAAATTTTCCTTGTTTCCTTCCTATTGCTGTACCACTGTCTATTTCCCCCTTCAGTTTTGTTAACATTTCTTTTATATATTCAGATGTTTGAAATTCAGGCATATGTCTATTACAATTTTTATATCCTCTTGATGAATTGACTCTTTAATCATTATATAGTGACCTTCTTGTCTTTTTTGACAATTTTTGCTTAAAGTGTATTTTCTCTGATATAAATATAGCCACATTACTGTCTTTTGGTTACCATTTGCATGGAAAATCTTTTTTCCATTACTCCGCATTCAGCCTATGTGTATTCTTTTTTTTTTTTAATTTTCTTTATTTATTTGACAGAGAGAAATCACAAGTAGGCAGAGAGGCAGGCAGAGAGAGAGAGGAGGAAGCAGGCTCCCTGCTAAGCAGAGAGCCCGATTCGGGGCTTGATCCCAGGACCCTGGGATCATGACTTGAGCCAAAGGCAGAGACTTTAACCCGCTGAGCCACCCAGGCACCCCAAGCCTATGTGTATTTAAAAGTAAAGAAAATCGGTGTAGGAAGTATATAATTTTCTGTTTCTTTTTAAATAAAGTTTTTACTTATTTATTTGACAGACAGAGATCACAAGTAGGTAGAGAGGAAGGCAGAGAGAGAGAGGAAGGGAAGCAGGCTCCCTGGTGAGCAGAGAGCCCAATGTGGGGCTTGATCCCAGGACCCTGAGATCATGTCCTGAGACAAAACAGAGGCTTTAACCCACTGAGACACCCAGGTGCCCTATAATTTCCTGTTGTTTTTAAATAAAAATTCAATTAATTTATATTTAAAGTAATTATGGATTAGAAAGGATTTACTATTGCCTTTGTGTTCATTATATTCTGGTGTTTTCTTTGTTCTGTTTTTCCTCTCTTGCTGTCCCCCTTTATGATTTAATTTTTAAAAAAATACTTTAATGCTTTGATTACTTTCTCTTTCTCTTTAGGGTGTTTACTACAGGTTTTAAATTTGTGGTTATCATGAAGCTTACATAAAATATTTTATAGATAGAACAGTCTATTTTAAGCTGATAACAACCTAACTTTGACCTTATACAAATATTCTACACTTTAATTTCAGCTTCAGCTTCCCCCACATTTTGTGTAATTGATGCCAAAATTTCCATCATTTTATATGGTGTATTCATTAACATATTTTTATATCTAGTTAATTTTAAAACTTTTCTTTTAAAGATTTTTTTTTTTGAGAGAGAGTGATAGCATGAGCAGGGAGAAGGTGCAGAGAGACAGGGAAAGCAAGGTACCTGCTGATCCCAGGACCCTGAGATCATGACCTGAGCCAAAGGCAGACACTAAATGGAGCCACCCAGGTGCCCTAATTTTAAACTTGTGTCTCTTAACTTTTATATCCTAGTTTAAATGCTAACATTGCAATATAAGAATATTCTAAATTTGAATTTATTTTATTTTTTTTACAGTGACTTTTAATGCTTTTACATGTTTTCATGTTGTTAATGTCTATTTTTAAACTTGAAGAACTCCCTTTTCCATTTCAGAAGAGAGAATATATGAAGAAATAGTAACTGAAAACTTCCCAAATTCAATGAGTAACATGAAAACAAACATCTGGAAACTCATAAACTTCAAGTAAGATGAACTTAAAATGGCTCACACCGGTACATATTATAATGAAATTTTAAAAGGCAAAAGCAGAGAGAGAATTTAGAAACCAGCAAGAGAAGTAACTTGTCACATACAAGAGATCCTAAGTAAGATTATCAACAGCTTTCTTGTGAGCAACTTGGGAAACCGGCAGGGAGATGGCTGTTATATTCAAAGTGCTAATAGAAAAAAAAAAAGAGAGGGAGAGAGAAAGACAGACAGACAAAACCAAAACCAAAAATGCCTGTCAACCAAGAATCCTATATTTGGCAAAAGACTTCTTCAAATGTAAGGGAGAAATTCATTCCCAAATAAGCAAGAATTAAGAGAATTAGCCATTATTATAGCAGCCCTGCAAGAAATGGTCAAAGGAGTCTGGCAGGGTGATTTGAAGGGTAGTATATTATAACTTAAGTTTATATGAAAAAATAAAGTTCTCAATAAAGGTAAATACATGTGGATTTTCAAAAACCAAAACTATTGTAACAACTGTAACTCTACTTTTTATTTTCTATATGACAAGAAACTAATAGATTAAAAAACAATTACTCTAAAAGCTAATATTATTATAATCTTTGTAACTTCACATTTTGTTTTTATGTAACTTAAAGAGAGCAATATCTGATGTTAAGTTGCAAGGACCATAACTCTATATAATATTCTAGTAAGCAAGGAATGCTGTCCCTTGACAGAAATAAGTGGACCATTTGTGTAGGGTTACAAGCCATACTAAAAGAGAAAAAGCACAATTTGAAGAAATAGAACAAGGTGAAGGTCAGACTGATAGGGCAGATATGTTGGAGTTATCAGACTAGAGGTCTAAACAACCATGGCTAATGTACTAGGGGAAAGTAGACAATATAAAAGAACAGATAGGTAATACAAGCGGAGGGATAGAAAATTCCAAAACTGAAATGTAAAGAGCAAGAAATAGTGAAAAAGTCATCACAGAATATCTAAGAAGTGTGGGATAATTAAAAAAGATATAACATGCATATCATGGGAATACCAGAAGGAGAAAAAAGAAAGGGACAGAAAAATATTTGAAGCAGAATTTCCCAAATTTAATGATAGACACAAAACCTTATATAGAGGAACTTCAGAGAATACCACGCAAGGTAAATATTTCAAAAATACATATAGAAATAACATATTCAAACTGCAAAGAATAAAAAAAATGAAGAGAAAAACTTGAAAGAAGGTAGGAAAAAAAAACCCTTATCTATAGAAGAGCAAGAAAGGGAATTACATTGGACTTCTCTTCAGAAATCATGAAAGCAAGAAGAAAACGGAGTGAGATATTTAAATTGTGAAAAAAACAAATCCCCATCTTAAATGTGTATCCATTAAAATTATTTTCAAATGAGAAGAAAAAAATAAAAACTTTCAGAAAATTTCCACAAGTATACCTGCTTTCCAAGAAAAGCTACAGAAAAGACTGATATAGATTACAAAAAGAAAAAAAAAAAGTAAAAGAGAAGGAATAAAGGAAGGTAAAATAAAATCTTTTCTTTTTCTTATTCTTAATTGATTTAAGAAATAACAATTGATCAAAATAATGGCAACATTGCATTTGGTGATTATAGTTTATAGGTAAGAGAAATTAATTACAGAAACGTAAGGCATATGAGGGAGGTATTGGGAATACTTTGTTACAACTACTTATACTACTCATAAAAATTTCTTTTTTTCCCCATTGCTGGCTTTATTTTTTTATATTTAATTTTATTTTTTTCAGTGTTCCAAGATTCATCGTTTATTCACCATATCCAGTGCTCCATGCAATACATGTCCTCCTTAATACCCACCACCAGGCTCTCCTAACCCTCATGCCCCTCCCCTCCAAAACCTTCAGTTTTTTTCTCATAGTCCACAGTCTTTCACGGTTTTTCTCCCCCTCCAATTTCCCCCAACTCATTTTTCCTTTTCTTCTCCTAATGTCCTCCATGTTATTCCTAATGCTCTACAAGTAAGTGAAACCATATGATAATTGACTGTCTCTGCTTGACTTGTTTCACTCAGCATAATCTCCTCCAGTCCCATCCATGTTGATACAAAAGTTGGGTATTCAACCTTTCTGATAAAAATTTCTAAATATAGTTGATTTACTGAGAGAAAAGCAAAAATTGAATTCTCTAATATGCTGAATTCAAAACAGAAAAAACAGAAAAAGAATGGAAGGCGAAAGAAAAATCAGGACAACAAATAGAAAACTGTAACAGAAGTACATATTAATCTAATTACCTCAATAATTACTTTGAAAATCAATAGTCTAAATACACCATTATTAAAAGAAATTTTTCAGAATGTTGTCTACCAAAAACCCACTTTTAATATAAAGTCACAGCTAGACTAAAAGTAAGAGAATGGAGAAAGATTTACCACAGTAACACTAATCAAAAGAAAGAAAATTTTCAGAGCTAAAAAGGGCATTACAAAATGAAAGAAAAAAAAGATATAACAATCCTTAATGTGTATGCAACTAAGAATAAGGTGTCATGTTTATGAGGCAAAACCTGATAGAACTGCAAGGAGTAAATTCACTACTTTAGTTGGAGACTTTAATACATCTCTATCTATAATTGACATCCTGCAGGCAGAAAATCAGTAAGTATATAATTGACTGGACCAGTATCTAACTGACATTTAGAGAATAGTCTACCCAAACAAGAAAATATATGTTATTCTTGAGCTCACAGAGACTATTCCACCAAGATAAACTGAATGCTTGGCTATAAAACCCACCTTAAAAAATTTAAAAGAATAGCTATCATACAAAGTATGCTTCATGACAAGAAGGAATGATGGAATTAAACTAGAAATCAATAAGAGAAATATTGCTGGAAAACCCCAAAATATGTTGTGACTAAGCAACACCTTCTAAATAATATATTAGTCAAAGAAGTGCCAAAAGAAATTAAAAAAAATGAAATTAAAATGTAAATACAACTTATGAATATCTAGTGGGACACAATGAAACCACAGCTTAGTGGGAAATTTATAGCATTTAGTGCATGCATTAGAAAAGATCTAAAATCAATAATCTATTCTGTGCTTGTATTTTTACGGTTTGTTGTTATTTTTGTCTTATTTCTCTTTTATTTTTTATTTTCTGAACAGAATGATGAGACAGATAAATTCACCCCAAAAACTAAATCTAATAAAGATTATTGTGGAAATGATTGAAAACTAAAAATTAATGGAGGAAATTAAAATCAAAGCTCACTCATTTAAAAAATAAATAAAATTGATTAGTCTCTAACCAGGTAAATTCAAGAAAAAAGAGAAAAAAATCCAAATTATTGATATCATAAAGTACCACCATTATTGACCCATGAACATTGAAAAGATAATGTAGGGGGAGGAGTTAAGGTGATGGAGAAGTAGGGGACCCTAATTTTGTCTGATCTCTGGAATGCAGCTAGATAGTTATCAAATCATTCTGAATATCTGCAAAATCAAGATATGAGAAAATAATTGCTGCAATTCTACAAGTAGAAAATTGACCATTTGGGGGAAGGTAGGGATTGTGGAGATGTGAATCTGGGGCAATATATTGGAAGATAAAGTTCAGAGAGGAAACTTGCATAAGGAGGCAGCAGAGTGCAAAAAAGGAATCTTTAGAAGTCTGTTAGAGTTGGGGATGACCCTGGCTTGAAGGTGCTCAGGTGGTGAAGTGGAACAGAATCCCAGGTGGGACAGTGTAGTCTCAGGATCCCCGGGGTCACAAAAAGAGTGAGGGTGTCTGAGTGTGGCAGAGTTCCCAAACATCAGAGAGGGGAAGCTGGCTGAAAACAGTGAGTCTAGGCACTGGCCTTCTACTTGGTGTTGCCATAAACCTCCTCTGCTGTAAGTTCCCATGACCGCTCTCTGGGCAGGGGGCCAGCAAAAAGCAGAAGTCTGACAAGACCCCCCACCCTCCCCCAGGAGGAACAGCAAGAGTCCACACCACAGGAGTCTGTGAAATTTGGAGACTTGAAATGTGGTAGCATGCCTGACATAAAAATGCTTAGGTTGAGTGAACACAGAGTTCTGATGGAAACCAGGGATATAAGAGTGATTGACTCCTTTTCTGTGAAGGCTCACTAAAAAGTGGGGAACATGAACTTTCATCTCCAGGGCTAGAGATTGGAGTGCCACCATTTTCATCTCCCCATTGATGCTGAAAGCCTTCAGAGAGCAAAACAGTGCCACATAGTACGATCTGGAGCCATTACAATTAGCCTGGGCCCTGACAATTCCACCAGGGTAAAGGCACCTGAGAATCAGTCCAATAGATCCCTGCTGCCAAGGACCAGCAGGAACATCCAGCTAACACTAAATTTACTGATCATACAGAATTGCAAAATGTCAGCTCTTGGAGAAAAGAGTATACAGCATTCATGTTGGGTTTTTTTTTTTTTTCATTATTCTTTAGTCTTTCAGGGGCTTTTTAAGCTTTTTTAAAAATAATTTTATCAATTCTATTTTTATTTATTAATTCTTATATATATAATGGTTTCTTTTTATTGTATTTTATTTTATTTTTGTATATATATAAAATCCTATTTTAGGATCTAGTTTCTTTTAACAGACCAAAATACATCCAGGATCTAGTTTATTGTTTGTTCTGTTTTACTACTTTTTCAGTTTTTTTCCCATTTTGTATTATTTATTTTTTATTCAGGTTTATTTTGCTTGTGTTTTTCTGGTTTGTTGTTATTTTTGTCTTATTTCTCTCTTTTATCTTTTATTTTCTGAGCAGAATGATGAGACAGACAAATTCACCCCAAAAGAAAGAACAGGAGGCAGTACTCACTGCCAGGGGTTTAATCAATAGGGATATAAGTAAGATATAAGAGCTAGAATTCAAAATACACTTATAAATATAACAGCTGTGCTTGAAAAAAAGCATAGAGGACAGTAGAGAATCCCTTACTATAGACATAAAAGAAGTAAAATTAATCAGTCCAAAATTAAGAATGCTATTACTGAGATGCAGTCAATGATGGAGGCTCTAACTGCTAAGAGAAACAAGACAGAAGAGAAAGTCAGTGATATAGATGACAAAATGATGGACAATAAGGAAGGTACAAACAGAGAGAAAAACAACTACTGGGTCATGAAGGGAGACTTCAAGAAATCAACGATACCATAACACAAAATAGTATTTGAATAATAGAGGTCTTAGAAGAGGAAGAGAGATACAGAATGGCAGAAGGTTTATTTGAACAAATTATAGCTAAGAACTTCCTTATTCTGGAGAAGGAAACGGGCATTCATAGCCAGGAGTCACAGAGAACACCCCTTCAAAATCATTAAAAATAGGTCAACACCCTGACACATAATAGTGAAACTTGCAAATTTCAGAAATAAAGAGAAAATCCTAAAAGCACACAGGATGATAGGTCCCTAACCCACAAGAAACACAAGACTGGCAGCAGACATGTACACAGAGACCTGGCAGGCCAAAAAGGACTAGAATAATATATTCAATGTGCTAAATGGGAAAAAAAAATGCAACCAGGAATACTTTATTCAACAAGGCTGTCATTCAGAATAGAAGGTGAGATAGAATATCCAGGACAAACAAAAACTAAAGGAATCTGTGAACTAAACCAACCCTGTAAGAAATATTAAAGGAGATACTTTGAGCAAAGAGAGAACCCCAAAGTAACAAAGGCCAGAAAGAAACAGAGACAATCTAAAGAAACAGCATCTTTACAAGTGATACAATACCACTGAATTCTTATATTTCAATAATTACTCTGAGTGTAAATGGACCAAGTGTTCCAATCAAAAGACATGGGGTATCAGATTGGATTTAAAAAAAAAAAGAGAGAGAGAGAGAGAGACCAATCTATATTCTGTCTACAAGATATTCATTGCAGATCCAAAGACACCTCCAGATTGAAAGTGAAGGGGTAAAGAACCATTTATTATGCTAATGGACATCGAAAGAATGCTGAAGTGGGAATCCTTACATCAGACAAACTAGATTTTAAACCAAAGACTATAGTAAGAGATGAAGAGGGACACTTTATCATAATTAAAATGTCTATACAACAAGAAGATCTAACAATTATGAATATTTATGTCTTTAGCTTGGGAGCAACCAATCATATAAAGCAATTAATAAGAAAATTAAGGAAACACATTGATAACAACAACATTATAGTAGAGGACTTTGAAGTGCCTGGGTGGCTCAGTGGGTTAAGTCTCTGCCTTCAGGTCAGGTCATGATCTCAGGGTCCTGGGATCGAGTCCCGCATCAGGCTCTCTGCTCAGCAGGGAGCCTGCCTCCCCCTCTCTTTCTGCCTGCTTCTCTGCCTACTTGTGATCTCTCTGTCAAATAAATAGATAAAAATCTTTTAAAAAATAGTAGAGGACTTTAACACCTGACTCACAGCCATAGACAGATCATCTAAGCAGAAGATCAACAAGACTCTGAATGACACACTGGGTCAGATAGACTTAACAGATATTTTTGAGCATTTCATCCTAAAGCAACAGAATGCACATGGAACATTCTCCAGAATGGATCACATACTGGGTCACAAATCAGTCCTCAATTGGTATCAAAAGATAGAGATTATTCCATGCATATTTTAGGACCACACTGCTTTAAAATTTGAACTCAATCAGAGAGAAAATTTGGGAGGAACACAAACGCATGTAGGTTACAGAGCATCCTCCTAAAGAATGAATGGGTCAACCACTAAATCAAAGAGGAATTTTTTAAAAAGCACATGGAAACAAATGAAAAGAAAATATAAAAGTTCAAAACCATTGGGATGCAGTGAAGACAATATTAAGAGGGAAGTATATAAGAGGGAAGCAATATAAGCCTTTCTCAAGAAACAAGAAAGGTCTCAAATACACAATGTAACCCTACACCTAAAGGAGCTGAAGAAAGTACTGAAAATAAAGCCTAAACCCAGCAGGAGAAGATAATTAATAAAGATTGAGCAGATATCAATAAAATAGAAACCCAAAAAACGATAGAACAGATCAATTAAACTAGGAGCTATTACTTTAAAAGAATTAATAAGCTACATAAACCTCTGTCAGAATTATCAAAAAGAAAAGAGAAAGGACTCAAATAAATAAAATCATAAGTGAAAGAGAGATCACAAGCAACACCAAAGAAATAAAAATATTATAAAAGAATATTATGACCATTATATCTGGAAAGAATGGATACATCCTTAAAAACCTATAAACTACCTAAACCAAAACAGGAAGAAATAATAAACCTGAACAGATGCATGACCAGCATAGAAAGTTGAAGCAGTAATCAAAAAGCTCCCAACAAACCACATCCAGGACCAAATGGCCCCCAGGAGAATTCTACCAAATATTTAAAGATTTAATACTTTTTTTCTGAAGCTGTTTAAAAAAAAATGGAAGGAAAACTTCCAAACTCATTCTATGATGCCAGCGTTTCCTTGATCTTAAAACCAAAGACCCCACCAAAAAGGAAAATTGCAGACCAATATCCCTGATGAATTTGGGTGCAAAAATTCTCACCAAGATTCCAGCTAAGGATTCAACAGTACATTAAAAGGATTGTTCACCATAACCAAGTGGGATTTCTTCCAGGGCTTCAGGAGTGGTTCAACATCCATAAATCAATCAATGTTATACACCACATTAATAAAAGAAAGGGCAAGAACCATATGATCCTCTCAATTGTTGCAGAAAAAGCATTTGACGAAATACAGGATCCTTTCTTGATAAGAACTCTCTGCCATGTAGGGATAGAGGGAACATACCTCAGTATCATAAAAGCCATATATGAAAAACCCACAGTGGATCTATCAACAGAGAAAAACGGAGCTTTTCCCCTAAGGTCAGAAACATAACTGGGATGTTCAATCTCAGTACTGCTCTTCAACATAGTACCGAAAGTTCTAGCTTCAACAATCAGAGAACAAAAAGAAATAGAAGACATCCAAATTGACAAAGTCATGTCAAAATTTCACTCTTTGAAAACAACATTATATTCTATATAGGAAGCCCAAAAGCAATACCCCAAAATTTTTAGAACTCATACAGGAATTCAGCAAAGTGGCAGGATATAAAATCAATGGCACAGAAGTCAGTTGCACTAACAATGAGATGGAAGAAAAAAAATTAAGGGGTCAATCCCACTTACAATTGTACCCCAAACTGTAAGATATCTAGAAATAAACCTAACCAAAGAGGTAAAGGTCCTATACCCTGAAAACTATAGAACTTTTCAGAAAGAAATTGAGGAAAACACAAAGAAATTGAAAAACATTCTATGCTAGTGAATTGGAAGAATATTGTTCAAATGTCAATGCTACTCAATGCAATCTATACATTCAATGCAATCCCTATCAAAATACTATCAACATGTTTTCACAGAGCTGGAACAAACAATTCTAAAATTTGTATGGAATCAAAAAATAGCCAGAAACATGCTAAAAAAGAAAACCAAAGCTGGTGAGATGAAAATTTTGGACTTCAAGCTATATTACAAAGCTGTAATCAACAAGACAGCTGGCGTAAAACCAACACATAGAGCAATAGAAGAGAATAGAGAACTCAGAAATGGACGCTCATCTCTATGAACAACTAATCTTTGACAAAGCAGGAAATAGCCAATAGAAAATAGGACAGTCCCTTCAACAAATGAAGTTGCAAAAATTGGACAGCCACATGTAGAAGAATGAAACTGGACCATTTTCTTACACTATACACAAAAATAAATTCAAAATGGATGAAAGCTCTAAATGTGAGACAGGAATCTATCAAAACCCTCTAGAAGAACACAAGTAGCAACCTCTTTGAGCTTGGCCACAGCAACTTGATGCTAGACATGTCTCAAAGGAAGAGAAACAAAAGCAAAAATGAACTATTTGTACCTCATTAAGACAAAAAAGCTTTTGCACATCAAAGGAAACAGTTGACAAATCTAGAAGACAATCTACAGAATGGGAGAAGATATTTGCAAATGTCTTATCAGATAAAAGGCTAATATCCAAAATCTATAAAGAACTTCTCAAACTCAGCACCCAAAGTACAAAATAATCCAATCAAGAAATGGGCAGAAGACATGAACAGACATTTCTCCAAGGAAGACATCCAAACAGCCAAGAGACACATGAAAAATGCTCAGCAGCACTCAGCATCAGGGAAATACAAATCAAAACCACAAAGACATACCACCTCACACCGGTCAGAATGGCTAAAATTAACAAGTAACAAAACAGATTTTGGCAAGGATACAGAGAAAGGGAAATTCTCTTACACTACAGCAGGAATGCAAACTGGTATAATCATTCTGGAAGAGAGTATGGAGGCTCCTCAAAAGTTAAAAATAGAGCTACCCTGCAACCCAGAAATAATTGCACTACTAGATATTTATCCCAAAGATACAAAGGTATTGATCTGAAGGGGCATTTGCATCCCAATGTTTGTAGCAGCAATGTCCACAATAGTCAAAATAAGGAAAGAGACCAAGTGGATTAAGAAGTTGTGTGTGTGCATGTGTGTGTGTGTGTGTGTGTATTTTGAATATTACTCAGCCATCAAAGGAAAAAAGAAAACTTACCATTTGCCAATGATGTGGATGGAACTGGTGTTTTATGCTAGGGAAAACAAGTCAGTCAGAGAAAGTCAAATACCACATGATTTCACTCATGTGTGGAATTTAAGAAAACAGATGAACATAGGGGAAGGGAAGGAAAAATAAAATAAGATGAAATTAAAGAGTGAGACAAACCATATGAGACTCTTAACTATAGGAATCAAACTGAGGATTACTGGAGGGGAGGTAGGTGAGAGTATGCTGTAACAGGGTGATGGTCATTAAGGAGGCACTTGATGTCATGAACACTTGGTGTTATATGGAACTGATGAATCACTAAATTTTACCTCTGAAACTAATAATACACTGTAGTTAATTAAATTGATTTTAAATAATAAAAATACAAAATGATAGTAAAGTAGTAACCTAAAAATTCTATGTGTATAAATTGATAACCTAGGTGAAATGAACCAATTCATTGAAAGACACAATTTATAAAAGGTCACACAAGAAGTAGTAGTTTGAATAGGTCTGTATCTGTTAAATAAATTATACCAATATCTAATAACCTTCCAAAACAGCACATAACTCAGATGTGTTCTCTGGTGAATTTATCAAACATTTAAGAAAGGGATTATGTCAATTCCTTACAACCTCTCAGAAAATAGAGGCAGAAAGATCACTTCTAAATTCACTGTGAGGTCAGCATTATCCCAATACAAAACCAGAAAAGCCATTACAAGAAAGAACTATAAACAATATCACTTTTAAGTGCATAAATCCTCAATAATATTAGTAAATCAAATTAATTAATATATAAGAGAATATTTCAGAATAAAATGGCTTTATTCCTGATATACAAGATGAGATTATCATATGAAGGACAATTGCTATAATCTATCACATCAATAGGCTAAAGGAGAAAAGTCATACGATTGCATCAATAGATTGAGAAAAAAGGACTTGACGAACATACCACATTTAGGTTTAAAAATTCTCATCAATCCAAGAATAGAGGGTGAAATTCCTCAATATGAGGAACATCTACAAAAAAATGTACAACTAACATTTTAATAATGAGAAGCTGAAAACGTACAGATAGCCAATAAGTGCATAAAAAGATGCTCAGCATCACCGTTCATCAAGGAAATGCAATTCAAAAACACAATTATATACTACCCCACACATGGTAGAATGGCCATTATCAAAAATATATGAAATAACTAGGGGTGCCTGGGTGGCTCAGTGGGTTAAAGCCTCTGCCTTCAGCTCTGGTCATGATCCCAGAGTCCTGGGATCGAGCCCCGCATCAGGCTCTCTGCTCAACAGGGAGCCTGCTTCCTCCTCTCTCTCTCTCTCTGCCTGCCTCTCTGCCTGCTTGTGATCTCTATCTGTCAAATAAACAAATAAATAAAGAATCTTTTTTAAAAAAGATATGAAATAACAAGTGTTGGTCAGGATGAGAAGAAAAGGGAACCATTGTGCACTGTTGGTGGGGATGTAAACTGGTGCAGCCACTGTGGAAAACAGCATGTCTTTTCCTAAAAAAAAATTAAAAATAGAACTACCGTACAATCCAGTACTTCCAATTCTGGGTATCCATCCAAAAAAAAACAAATTACTAACTTGAAAAGATATTTACTGTAACATTTTTGTAAGGGTCAAGATACAGAAACAATGTAAGTGTTCATCCATGAATAAGTGGATAAAAAAAAGATGTGGTATGTATACATACACACACACACAATGGAATATTATTCAGCCATTAGAAACAATGAAATCTTGTCACTTGTGGCAACATGGATGGATCTTGAGGGCATTATGCTAAGTAAAATAAGTAAGACAGAGAAAGTTGAATATCATATGATCCCTTCTGTAGATAGAATTTTTTAAAAACAAGCATGTAAGTACAGAGAACAGATTAGTAGGTGCTACAGGTGAAGGGTGGTGAGGGAATGATGGGTGAAATGGGTGAAGGTCTTCAAAGATAAAAGCTTCCAGTTAAAAATAAATAATAAGGATGTAATATAAGTATGGTGAATATAGTTAATGATATGTTATTGAATATTTGAAGGTTGCCAAGAGAGTAGTAGATCTTAAAGTTCCTCAGCACAAGAAAAAACAGTTATAACTATGTATAATGATGGATGTTAACTAGAATTGTTGTGGTGATCACTATGCAATACATAGAAATATTAAATCATTATATTGTACATCTTGAACAAATGTATATTTGTCAATTATACTTCAATAAAAAAAGAAAAAGGTAGAGAACAATTGAAGCTAAGAATACATAAGAGAATCAGAGGAAACCTAGGGAAAAAATAGAAAGTAAATGAAAGAGTAAAAAAATAGACAAGTTGAGGGAGAAAAGAAAAAAGTGGAAAGAAGAGAGTAAGCCATGGGGTTTGGAGACAAAGGAACATATTTTGTGAGCTTTCACTTGTGTGTTGGTCATGGAAGGTCACAGATTGAGAGGAGGGAGGAATGTAAGATGTGTGCCCTGTGTTGATGAATACATCCCCTTTGTTGTTTTCAGGAAGTAAATGTTTTTATTATCTTTTTATTTAGACATATTTATTTGAATATGACTCTTTGTAAAGTTTGAAACTATTTTTAAATATACAGATAAAAAATTGCTCTACCTTATTTAGAATTTCACAAATTAATATGGTCTACTACATTGAAAGAATGTAAGAAAAATCGTGAGAAGCTAGAAGCTTTCCTGCTAAGATCAGGAGCAAGGCCATGATGTTTAGTCTTAATATTTTTTCTCTTTTCAACATTATACCAGAAGTTCTAGCCAATGCAATAAGAACAGG
>PISX010017617.1:0-42907 GCA_004024625.1 Mellivora capensis | reverse complement strand
ACCATGCTGTCTTGGTGATCACAGCTTTGTAGTAAAGCTTGAAATCAGGTAACGTGATGTTTTATTTGTTTTTCAAAATTTCCTTAGCAATTCGGGGTCTCTTCTGATTCCATACAAATTTTAAGATTATTTGCTCCAGCTCTTTGAAAAATACCGGTGGAATTTTGATTGGAATGACATTAAAAGTATAGATTACTCTAGGCAGTATAGACATTTTAACAATGTTTATTCTTCTGATCCAAGAGCATGGAATGGTCTTCCATCTTTTTGTGTCTTCTTCAATTTCTTTCATGAGTGTTCTATAGTTCCTCGAATACAGAGACTTGACCTCTTTGGTTAGGTTTATTCCCAAGTATCTTATGGTTCTTGGTGCTATAGTAAATGGAATCAATTCTCTAATTTCCCTTTCTGTATTTTCATTGTTAGTGTATAAGAAAGCCACTGATTTCTGTACATTGACTTTGTATCCTGCCACGTTACTGAATTGCTGTATGAGTTCTAGTAGTTTGGGGGTGAAGTCTTTTGGGTTTTCCATATAAAGAATCATGTCATCTGCGAAGAGAGAGAGTTTGACTTCTTCATTGCCAAACAGGATACCTTTTATTTCTCTTTGTTGTCTGATTGCTGTTGCTAGGACTTCTAATACTATGTTGAACAAGAGTGGTGAGAGTGGGCATCCTTGTCATGTTCCTGATCTCAATGGGAAGGCTGTGAGCTTTTTCCCATTGAGGATGATATTTGCTTTGGGTCTTTCTCTTGAAGGCAGCTAGGACAAAGAAGCTCTTTACGTACAGAAGAAAACCCATCAGAATAATGTCAGACCTGTCCACAGAAACCTGGCAAGCCAGAAAGGGCTGGAAAGATATATTTAGAGCACTAAATGAGAAGAACATGCAGCCAAGAATACTTTACCCAGCAAGACTGACATTCAAAATGGATGGAGAGATAAAGAATTTCCAAGACCGGCAAGGCTTAAAAGAGCATGCAACCACCAAGCTGACACTGCAGGAAATATTAAGGGGGGTTCTATAAAAGAGGAAAAATCCTAAGAATATCATTGAACAGAAATATAGAGACAATCTACAGAAAGAAAGACTTCAAAGGTAACACAATGTCAATAAAAATGTATCTATCAATAATCACTCTCAATGTGAATGGCCTAAATGCGCCCATATAATGACACAGGGTTGCAAATTGCATAAAACGACAGGACCCATCCATATGTTGTCTACAAGAGACCCATTTTGAGCCTAAGGATAGACCCTGATTGAAAGTGAAGGGATGGAGAAGCATCTTCCATGCCAATGGGCCTCAAAAGAAGGCCGGGGTAGCAATTCTCATATCAGATAAATTAGATTTTAAACTAAAGACTGTAGTCAGAGATACAGAAGGACACTACATCATTCTTAAAGGGACTATCCACCAAGAAGATCTAACAATTGTAAATATTTATGCCCCCAATATGGGAGCAGCCAATTACATAAGAAAATTATTAAGATAAAGAGTCATATTGATATGAATACATTGATAGTAAGAGATCTTAACACACCTCTCTCAGTAATAGACAGATCATCCAAGCAGAAAATCAATAAAGAAACAAAAGCATTGAATGAAACATTGGACCAGATGGACCTCATAGATATATACAGAACATTCCACTCTAAAACAACAGAATACTCATTCTTCTCAAGTGCACATGGAACCTTCTCCAGAATAGACCATATACTGAGTCACAAATCAGGACTCAACAAATACCAAAAGACTAAGATTATTCCCTGCATATTCTCAGATCGCAATGCTTTGAAACTAGAGCTCAATCCCAAGGAAAAGTTTGGAAGGAACTCAAACACCTGGAAGCTAAAGACCACCTTGCTTAAGAAATCTTGGATCAACCAGGAGATCAAAGAAGAACTTAAACAATTCATGGAAACCAATGAGAATGAAGACACTTCGGTCCAAAACCTATGGGATACAGCAAAGGTGGTCGTAAGGGGGAAATACATAGCCATCCAAGCCTCCCTCAAGAAAACTGAAAAATCCAGAGTATAACAGCTGTCTCTCCACTTTAAAGAACTGTAGAATCAACAACAAATCAAACCAACTCCACACATAAGAAGGGAAATAATCAAGACTAGAGCAGAGATCAATGAGGTAGAAACTAGAGATACAGTAGAAAGTATCAATGAAACTAGAAGCTGGTTTTTTGAAAGAATCAATAAGATCGATAAACCATTGGCCACACTAATCCGAAAGAAAAGAGATAAAGCTCAAATTAATAAAATTATGAATGAAAAGGGAGAGATCACAACTATCACCAGGGAAGTAGAAACAATCATCAGAAGTTATTATCAACAGTTATATGCCAATAAGTTAAGCAACCTAGATGAAATGGATGCATTTCTGGAAAACTATAAACTCCCAAAATTGAACCAGAAAGAAATTGACAATCTGAATAGACTGATATCTAGTAACAAGATTGAAGCAGTGATCAAAAACCTCCCAAAAAACAAGAGCCCAGGACCTGATGGATTCCCTGGGGAATTCTACCAAACTTTCAAAGAAGAAACAACACCTATTCTCCTGAAGCTGTTTCAAAAAATTGAAGCAGAAGGAAAACTTTCAGACTCTTTTTATGAAGCCAGCATTACCCTGATCCCCAAACCATGCAAAGACCTCCCTAAAAAGGAGAATTTCAGACCAACATCACTGATGAATATGGATGCTAAGATTCTCATTAAGTTTATTTTTAAGCATTGACTTTAGTACTACTTGAGTATGGCAAGTAACCAATAGGCATGGCCCTAGTTTTTTAATTGGCCTTACTTTTGGACTGGTAAGACTTCAGACTATAAGCCCGTCTTACTTATAGAGATTCAATTAAGCCCAGCCAGACTGTGGTCCTAAAGTGCAACTTGAAATAGTAAATACTATAATTAGTTAGTTCACTGACATTAAATTATATTTGATTTTGTATTGAAGATTATAGTCCCTCTCTTGCTTTTAAATGAATAGGGAAGCATATTTTACAGTTAGACGGGAGCCAAGAAAGAAACATGGTTGATTATCCTTTATGAGACTCTGTAAGTTGTCTCTTTGGTCTTTGGTACTAAAAAATACTTAAGCCTTTTTTTCCCCATGGTTAGGTTAATGTGAACCAGTTTGTGCCATCTCTTATTAGCATTCATGCTAGATTAGAGAATAATTTACTTTTAGGTATTTAAAAATTGGACACTGTAGAGGTCGTTAATTACCAGGTCCATCATTCACATTTGATTATTATATTTTTCCCTGAATGAGACTTGATTTAACTAGGTCTTCAACATTTAACGAGAATGTCAGCACTTAACACATTTATGGTTCAGATTTCTGATAATACTGCAACATTACAGGTTTGAAAACCTGCAGTTATGCTTAGTCAGTTTTCAGAAGAATCTTCAGGGATAGAGAAGTAATATTAAAAATCATAAAAAATATGAATTTAAAATAATTATTTCTAGTTGGATGTTAAAACTTTTAATCCAACTGGTACTTTTGCATTTGAATGTTCTCAGACTTATTAAAAAAACAAAACAAAACAAAACAAAACAAAGAAAAATAAAAAGGCAGTTAGTCCAAAAGGTTAACTGTAGGCAAATCATAAAATTTTAACTTAAAATGAAGAATATAAATATGCTAATATATGAAGCATTTGTAATGTAATAAAGTAATTAAAAACTTGTCTGTCCTGGTTCAAAGCCTGATTTCGCCACAAAATAGCCATGCAACTTGAGACAAGGTTCTAAAAACATTTCGATGCATTCATATACGTTCATCTATAAGACCGATTTAGCCAGTTAACATAAGGAGAAAACATATACCTCAGTAAGTGCTTATGTGATTGCAACATATTTTCAAGGAACAACGTTTTAAATTATTAAGAAATGACATGGTATTGGTTTTGCCTCTGACCACTTAAGCGACTGTGTTAGTCCACTTGAGATGTCATAAAAAAGTACCACAGACTGGGTGGCTTTGAAATCAGAAATTTATTTTCTCATGGCTTTGGAGGTGGGGAGTTCAAGATGAAGATGTTTGCTGTGATTATTTCTCTTTGGCTGGCAGATGGCTGCCTTCTCCCTGTGTCCTCACATTGCCTTTTCTCTGTGCATAAGTTTCCCTGGTCTCCCTCTCCCTCTCTTTCTGTCTCTGTCTTTCTCTCTTTTTCGTTTTAAAAGGACATCAGTCATTTTGGGATAGGGTTCCACACTTATGACTTATTTCATCCTTAGTTACCAACGAAAGGCCCTGTCTCCAAACGCATAACAACAGTGGGAATTAAGAGCTCCGATATACAGACCTGGGAGGAAACACAGTTCAGTCCATCACAATGAACTGCTTCAAGTTTCTTTAACCTCTCTAAGTCACAGATATTTCATCCTGATAAGAGGAATAAAGGTATTGTGAGCATAAAATGAAACAAGCCAGCTCTTGGAGGGATGGGGCAGAAGGTGAGGTCGATGGCCCTGTCTACAGACCATGCTTCAGTCTGATCAAAGCTGTAGTTCTGGCTTCACTGCATAGCAAACCTGACTAGCAGAAAGTTGACCCTGGGCACCACCATTTTTCCTGGGGGCACACGTCATCAAACAGCACGACCAAGATGTTTTGGAGTATAAGAGAGGTAATGAGTTGGAATAAACTTTTTAAAATACTAATAGAGTATGCTACATATAGTAGCTACAATTCCTCTGTGTTTACCAATCTTTTGAGTTGTAAACGTAAGAGAAAACATTATATGGCAATATATATCAAGTAGTACTTTTGTGTTGTATCATTAAATGAAAAAAATACTTTGATATTCTTCAAATAATGCATATTGTGATTGCTTTTATAGAATGTCAATTTCAAGATATATTATTAGAAGTATTATTCAATATGAAAGGTACATTGAGTAAAATGCTCATATTGAAAATTTTAATCAATAATTAGAAACTTCAGTTAAAAAATGAAATAATTTAAGTTTTCCATTAGAAAGACTGACTACAAAGAGTCTAGTTAATGCTATATGCTATGACTATTATTCTTGATTTATACTATAATATATCCAGATGAAGGCAAAATATATTTATATTCTTGACCGAATAGCTTTCCTTATTTAAATTCTCCTTTGAATTTATTATTATCTTTTGAACTTTAATTCAAAACATAATAAAGAAGACTTCAAAGGAATTTTTAAAATGTAACTGTTTCATACATTGAGTGTGCATGATATTCTCAGGTTTTCTCACTATTTTCCAGGATCTGAGGGATGAAAAATTATCACAATTGATTCACATCCTTTGGCTCAAGCAAAGTCCAAGCACTTTAGCATACTCTGTTGTTTGTTTAATACAGTAGAATTGTTTAATACAGAAACTGTTTAATACAGTTTTTCCCATATATCCCCTAAAGTATTTTTAAAGATTTTTTAATTTTTTTTTTTTTAGTGGGAGGGGTAAGGGAGAGGGTCTCAAGCAGACTGCACTGAGCAGTCTCCTCCATGTGGGGCTGATCTCACAACACTGAGATCACGACCTGAGATGAAACCAAGAGCTAGTCGCCCCATTGACTGTGCCACCCAGGCACCCTTCCTTAAAGTAATTTTGAAAGCCATGTGTTCTATCAAAGACTTTTAAGGTGTCATCTTAAAACTCTCATTCTTAGTTTAAAAAGTTGCAAAGAAGACTGTTTCTAGTGTATTTTAAATATTGACATGTAAAAATAAAGCTATTCAAATAAAACTGTATATTAATCTTTTAAATGTATTAAATGACTACAAATAGCACTGCAATTTTACATCTACCATTAAAAATATATGTAGGAACAAGTTCTTCAAGTTTTGCATATTTACATCTCTTTTTCTTCTGAAACTAATTTTTCTATTTTATAATCCACCCATAATTTCATTCTAATCTAATTTAATGCTTGAAAGTCTTTTATTGATCACAGTATTATATTATATTTCTATAATAATTATATATGTAGCATTGTATATACACATCTGAGATATATATATATAGAGAGAGAGAGACATATATAAAGTGTAAGTCTTTTTAAAAATCTGGATTGTATCATTAGTACCAAATTGATCCAACAGCATATCTTCCAAATTATATTAAATAATTATAAAGTATTAAAAACAATGTTTTAGTAATGCATTTCTTAATGAGATGGATTATTTCTTGAGATGGATTATTTCTTAAGATAGATTTTTTCTTAAGTTATTCTTACATTCCTGGATGAAGATTATTTGTTTCTCATTTTAGAAAATATAGACCATCAATTATATTTCTATTTCATATTTTTATAAATGAAAGCAATAAAGAGCTTGTTCACATACATAATATGTAGCTAAACTCATTACAACTATGTAAGCTATCACTATTAGATACAAAATTTATTTTTAATACTCCATCAGCTGGAAATTTCTATTTGATTCTTTTTCATTTTTGTTGAAAATATCAATTAAAAATATTATCCTTCAGGGAGATATTTACTTTTTAAATTCCCTTAAAGTCTACCAAAAATAAAATTACTGAGGTTAAGCTAATAATTATTAATTATACTTATTACTTCTCTTACTTAGAGGCATCTTATTTAACTGGGCACACTCAAAAATATTTGGAACATCAACTAATATTTACTTGAATCTCATTTTTCAGTGCAATATCCCTGGTTATAGGCTTTAAACTTATTGCATGATTTAAGCATATTTTCAGGTTTAGAAGCAGACCAAAAGCTGAGTGAATGAGGGGAGAATCCCTCTACTCTCAGTGAGAATGACCAAAATGCAAAGAGCATGCCAAAATGCAGGCATTTTTTCTAAGTCAACTTTCAAAAATTTTTGGATATTCAGAATCTGAAATATATGCACGGGCCAGGAATCTTCTTGTGATTTGGTCTCCTGCGTGAGATAACATACTATCACTTTCTTTAATATGTTCAATCAATGTTCTTTTTTTTTTCCCTAAAGATTTTATTTATTTATTTGTTACAGAGAGAACGCCCTCAATGTTCTATTTGTTCTTCAGAGGTTTTCCCTATAGAATCAAAACATGGATTTGAATACCTAGGGAAGATTTTCACTCCTATTCCTCAATGTATGATATGAATGAATTCATGACATTATAATATGTGAAAAACCATCCATCTCTAATGACATTTTTCACTAGTAACAAAAATATTTATAAGACAGAAAAGATGTGAGGGCTATTGTGGATTTATGGTGCCTTGGTTGATGGAGAATTCCTCAACATCTATACCTGAACTGCTTGGAGACCAAGATTTGTACACTCTCAGGAGATGCACATTAGTGAGATTTGAAGTCAGTTAAGAATTATACTTTTATAAGTTGGAAAACAAGAATCAGGATGAAAGAAACAGCAAGACACCACAAACAAGGTGTATTCTCAATTTTAAGGGAAAAAAATGAAAACATATGGAAATGAAGGATCTGAAAGGAACATTCTCAAAATTATCTATGCCCACACACAACTTGGAAAATTTTAATGTATCCCTTAGGGTGTACGTAGCATGTTTTGCAGATCATAGCTTTAATACAGTAAGAAGTGAGACATGGTGGGAAGTACATAGGCTTTACAGTCTGTCTGACTTTTCTTTGAACCCTGGTTCTGTAATTTACTACCCTTGTACATTCCTCAGTATCTCTCAGTTTCAGTTATGTTATGTTTAATCTATAAAAAAGGGATAGCAAAACTTAGGGTGAAGTGAGATAAACATGCAACAATGTGGTTGAAATACCTAGCGTAATGTCTGGTAGATAATTGGTGCTCAAATTGTTACTTCTGTCTTTTTATCCCCACACAAAGAATAACATATGTTCCCCAGAAATCATTTCTGCACTTGTTTAAACAAGTAAGATATCAAATACTTCAAATCACCAGTTATTTTTTTATACAAAAACTATTTCATGAATTCCTACTCTTTGTAAAGCACTGGATCCTGCATGCGCTTGATGGTCTAGATTATTAACACGATTTTAGGTTGCAATTTTTACATGGACATTTAGACTGTAAATTTTGTGTTTGTAAGTATTTCTAAAAATTTCTATGGGAAAGGATGTGGTGGCTATGCCTAACATACTCCTGTCAGCCTGTTCATTTTCTCTTCTGAAGTCAGTTTTCATATAAAAGGCAAATTGGGATGTTTCTTGCCAAGATTGAAGTTAGAATAAGGAGATTTAGGGTGGTTGCATGAATTAATTTCTAAATGGCATCAAGTGAAAACATCATGATGAACTTTTCCTAGGACAGTGATGGCCTCCCTAATGGGACCACAAATACTCAAAAATGTTTGGCTAAAACACCTCCTCTCTCTCTCTCTCCCTCTCTCTCTCTCTCTCCACATTGGGAATAAACTTCTAGGTGGGCTTTATCTCCTCTGGGAAATGTTTGGATGAAAATCATGTTTGCCTTTGTGAACTATCCTCTTTTCCATGGGAAAACAAATTTATCTTATAGATGTAGCCTTTTCATTTAGTCATATTTTATAGCAAGACCATTTAAGTCCCAGTGTTTTAGGAACCATTTATTTTTCAGGTGATTAAAACACTGAAATGTCATGATTCTGATTTGTTATTAATTGATTTTTATAATTTAACTCTATTTAAAAATATCATTCTCTAATCTTCAACTTCTTAAATAGTGCAACTATGTCATTATTAATACTTAGACTATCACTGCAATTTTTTCTATTAACAGGAACATTCAAAGCTAAATATAGCAATTGTATATTTTAATATAATCAAATATGAGAAGGTGAAAGATTGACAGCAAAATCATTTGAGATTAAAATTGCCATATATTCATACATATCTCATGTCTGTTTATGAATTCCATTGTATTAAACCAATTTATGTAATTCCATGAAAAGGCCTCATTTCATTTTTTATTGGTTATGGTAACCTAAAATAATCATCTACTAAGGTCTCACCAAATTTTACAAGGACTAAATCAAGGGAGGCTTGTCCATATAAAATGCACTTGGAAAAAAATATATGGAAGAAAAAAAGAAAAGAAATAGATGAAATAAAATAAGTGGAAAGAACAGAAGGAAGAAAAAGAAAATTAAAATCCAATAGATTTCAAAAAAAAAAGAAAGAAAAGAAAAGAAAATAAAAGAAAGCAAAACAAAACAAAAACCTTACTCCCTCCAAAAGGCATTTTTCAATGTTGAAATTTGAATATGTCTTTTATCTGTGAGAGATTTCTACTTGTTTTTGTAGAATTCTTATTTCTTCGGAATATTTTGGAAGAGCCAAACAGAATGAGTTGGTTATTTCGAAAATTCAGAAATGGCTACATGACCCCAACTTTCTGTAAAGAAGTATAAATATTTATTAATACATTTATTTTTTAACTCGACCCTATTTCACAGAGTATTTTAAGCAGCTGAGAGTCTCAACTTGCAACATGTGGAGTATCAATATAGTTAGAGTACTTATTCTGGACTCATTTTGTGAAGCAGCTTCTTGAGTGATCTATTTATTCTGGGCACCAGAATCCTGACTTCAATTGTCAATATGGTCCATCTGGCTCAGAGGAAGCATTGACACTTGGAAATATAGAGGAAACCACTAAAATTACAGAATCTACATGATGGAATAAACCATATGCAAGTTGTTAAGCTGTTAACCTAAACACATATTTTAGTTTCAACAAACCATAATTAATAGACTAGTCTACCTACAGCATGGCTGAAAAAGTTCTCAGCCAGAAATGGGTCTGAGATTTATAAATTTTCCTGAATCTATTAAAGTGTTTTTCTTAAATTCTTTTACACAGTAATTCCTATGATAGTCTCTCTAATTCCTCATTGTAATTGTTCAAAATTCAGAATTTCAGTTATAGAATTTCACCAGTCTATTTGTTTTACTGCTACTTTTTCCTACATGTTTTCTTTTTCTCAAATCTATTCAATGTACAATTTCAAGTGAATTTGTAATTTCCAATGAATGCTCTCAAATAGATATGTAACAGTCCTGGATAGTCATTGTGCATTTATTCCCAAAGGTTTTCATACATAGTAGCACAACTTAGTGGCTTAAAAACAACAAAAATATATTCTGTCCCAGTTCCAGATACTTGAAATCTAAAATCAAGGGGATGGCAGGGCCATATTCCTTCTCAATTTAAGATTTCTCTTAAAATATTAAGAGAAAACAAGACATGGGGGGTTGTTTCTACATAATGAAGATTTTGGTTTACATTTGCAAAGTCATTAACTTGTTAGAGTCTTACTCGTTTTTAAAAAGATCTTATTTATTTATTTATTTGACAGAGAGAGGGCACAAGCAGGGGGAGTGGGAGAGGGAGAAGCAGACTCTCTACTAAGTAGGGAGCCCCATGCAGGGCTCAATTGCAGGACCCTGAGGTCATGACCTGAGCCGAAGGCAGATGCTTAACCGACTAAGCCACCCAGGCACCCCTTTTTAGACTCTTTTAATCTCTTATTCGAAATCCTTGAATAGGAGGCCTTTATCTCCATAATGTTCTAGTGGATGACTACCAAAGGTCCTAGGGATTAAGATGTTGTCGGCAGTATAGGCCCAGGGAATCACTTTGTTTAAAATATGCCTATTTCTCTATCATTGTATTTCCCCATCCACCTAAACCCAGCTAAAGGCAATTATTTCCAGGGTGCCTGGGTGGCTCAGTCATTAAGCATGTACCTTCGGCTCAGGTCATGATCCCAGAGTTCTGGAATCCAGCCTCGGTGCTCCCTGCTGAGCAGGAAGCCTGCTTCTCCCTCTCCCACTCCCCCCTGCTTGTGTTACTTCTCTCGCTGTCAAATAAATAAATAAAATCTTAAAAAAAAAAAAGTGGGGGGATTATTTCCTGGTGTACCTCAATGATCATAGCATAATAAAGCATATCCCCACCAGAGTGAACTTGGTATTGCCAGCTCATTTGGTAAAATGAATGCGCTTCCCCCTTCCTCTGCCTCTGACAAAAATAATAAATAATTGTAGTTTCCTTTCACAGAAAGGAAGCTGGGGGAAAGAAATTTAAGTGACTTGCCTGAGGTTGTTCTTGGGGTCAGTAGCAAAGTCCGGAATGGAGACACTCAATCTCTTTCTCCAAGTGCCTGATTCCCCTGCCATATATGTGCTTCCAGGGAGAACTTTTCCCAGAGCAGCACAATAGAATTCAGTTGAGGGTTACGGTCCTTGTTGTATTCCATACAGGACGAAGGAAATGGAGCACAAGCTTTCAGGATACACCGATTACTGTGATACAGACGGCCGTGGACTTACCCAACAGCTGTAAGATCACAAGTTCAGAGGAAGTTAAATAAAATGACTTTACATTTAGGAGTTCAAATTTGAAGAGTCATATTTCAAAGTACATTAGGGAATAACAACCCCCAAAATAATAATAATAACAATAGTACTACCACCACCTAAAAGCGCTGACCTTTGCGTGGTAGTTGGAATGGTCATCTGAGAAAAATCTGAGCAGCTTGTGTCTCCCTCCAGCTCAACACATCATCAACATTCAGTGAGTCAATTCTCCCATGTAAATAGGCTGCAGATGCAGAGTTAAACAATGGGAATAATTTCTGGTGATGAAAGGTTAGGGAACCAGCCTGGATGCCTCATTGTGTGCTATTGTCTGTCTCCCCTGCCATCTGCTGCTTTACAAGATTTTGGCACCGTCCTGGAGGATTTACCCACCAGCAGAGTCGGGAGACACTTAACTTCTGTGACACTCATAAAACTATATAGGGAATGCAATGGATATCTTGTAGCCTTTAACAATATATCTTAAGTTTGAAAAAGTTACAGTTGGGAGCCTTGTTCTCTCAGATTGATTTAAATGCTCTATGTTGGTGTTTATGGGCTCCTGCTGGGTTATAGCCATGAAGTACTCAAATGTAAGAGCTTTAGAAATAGAGAGAGAAAAATACAGCCATCAAATAGCAAAGACACCTCGTCTCTCACACCTGTGGTTTCTTGGGTGAGGAGATGGTTTAGGGAACAAGCATGCTTGGGCAGGGATTGAGGGAGGGTAGTGAGCTGTGACTAGCGGACTTCCAGAGGTGAATTCCAGAGAAAGAGCAATGTGCAGTAGTATTCGATGTGTAAGTGTGGAGAAAAAGCGTAGATTAAAATTGGGCTTATAAACACCAAAAATTTTAGAGACACAGAGAGAGGGAGAAAACGTCTGTGTGTTTATGTTTGGGGAGGACAAACATGAATGAGGGGGAAAAAAAAAGTTAAAAGTGAAAGTTTGTATAGCCTTAATTCCTGAGGTTTATAATCAGTCAACTTACACACTTTATCTGAAACTTTGGGTGTATGAATTGGTTGGCCTTTTTGGGAAAAGATGACATTTCCTTGCGGGTGTTAGGACAGAGTTCCATTTCAGGCCATGTGTAAGAAGAATTTGAGACAAATCTGTTTCCTCCACCCAGAGACACCTACGACACAAACATGTAAACTTAAAAAAAAAAAAAAAAGGGAAGGTATGTATTTAAGTCTGGTTTCAAAGAAAGCCAAGGACGTTCTAAAAGAGTCCAAGAACTCATGGAGACATTGTCTGATTTTCGGATGTAAACAATGATTTTATCACTCTATCTTTGGTCTTTACCTGTTGAAGAAAAGAAAATTTTATAATATAAATAAAAAATTTGCTCAAAAATTCTTGCCCCTGGGTACCTGGGTGGCTTAGTCAGTTAAGCGATTGCCTTTGGCTCAGGTCCTGTTCCCAGAGTCCTGGGATCCAGTCCCACATCGGGCTCAAAGCTTGGCAGGGAGTCTGCTTCTCCCTCTGCCCCTCCATCCCGTTCCTGTGCTTACACTCTCCATCTCTCTCTCTCTCATCTCTCTCTCTCTCTCTCACACACACACACAAATAATTAAAATATTTTTAAAAATTCTTACCCCTAATACATCAAAAAATGATATTCTTGTGGAGTGGTTTGAAAATACTAACTTATGTAGGAAAGTTGGGATACTTCGAACTTAGAACTTCAGGGGTGCCTGGATGGCTCAGTCATTAAGCATCTGCCTTTTGCTCAGGTCCTGATCCCAGGATTGAGCCCTACATCAGGTTTCCTGCTCAGCAAGAAGCCTGCTTCTTCCTCTCCCACTCCCCCTGCTTGTGTTCCCTCTCTCGCTGTGTCTCTCTTTGTCAAATAAACAAATAAAACAAATAAACAAATAAAATCTTAAAAAAAAAAAAGTAAAAGAAAGAAACAAATAAAAAGAACTTAGAACTTCAGCACTAGCTCAAACAGCACTTTCATTCCCCTCTTGCACATGGCCTCGGAATTAGATTGCCTAGTGGCTAATTATAGCTTCTGCATCAGTCCTACACCTAAAAAGTTTTAACTGATCAGAAAACAAACTCATGTCCCACATCAGGCTCTCTGCTCCCTTCCTCTCTCTCTCTGCCTCTCTGCCTATTGTGTTCTCTCTCTTTCAAATAAATAAATAAAATTTTAAAAAAAGAAAGAAAGAAAGAAAACAAACTCATGCCATTGAGACAACACTTCTCTCCCTACCTGCATCTATCCCAATATATCCTATGTTTACCCAAGGTCTCAATCTCTCCACCCAAACCTTCTCACATATCCTCCTTATGACAGTCCCCTCTACCACCACTGCATTAAAGTTCTCATTCCATTAACACACCTATTGCTTGCGGGAAACCCATTAAAATATGAATGAATAACAGAATGATAACTAGAAAATCCTCAAACACTTGGACTTTTTAATTTTTTAAAAAGGACATGTTCTAAAAATATATAAAGAAAGGAAGGGAGGAAGAAAGAAAGAAAGACACTTTCCAATAACCCATGACTTAAAGTTATCGTAAAGAGAAGTAAAAAATATTTCATTTTGAGGTGCCTGGGTGGCTCAGTCAGTTGAGCATCCAGCTCTTGATCTCAGCTCAGGTCTTGATCTCATGGTTGTTGAGTTCACCCCATGTGGGGCTCAGTGCTGGACTGAAGCCTACTTAAAAAAAGAAAAGCAAAAAGAACAGGAAAGGAAAGGAAAAAAGAAAATATTTTGTCTTGAATAATAGCAAACATAAAATATACCAAAAAATTGAGATGCCTCTAAATCTATAGTTTTAATTGTTTATACTGGAGGGATGCCTGGGTGGCTCAGTTGGTTAAGCGGCTGCCTTCGGCTCAGGTCATGATCCCAGCATCCTGGGATCGAGTCCCACATTGAGCTCCTTGCTCGGCAGGGAGCCTGCTTCTCCCTCTGCCTCTGCCTGCCACTCTGCCTGTGATCGCTCTCTTGCTCTCTCTCTCTCTGACAAATAAATAAATAAAATCTTTAAAAAAATTTATTAAATGTTTATACTGGAAAACAAATACAAAGGTCTAAAATCAATGACCTAAGTTATCATCAGAAGTAGCTAGAGAAAGAAGAGCTAAGTAAACCCAATGTAAGGGAGAAAAATCCTTGAGAGAAGAGCAGAAATCAATAAAATTAAAAGACAAAGATTGAGAAAATTAACATTTATGCTACCCTGTTCACTAACTCAAGACTCATGTCGGTAGACCATTAGTGATATCCTCACTTTTGCCACGTCCCTATCGGGCTCCACACCTCTCTCTTCATCAGATGAAAGCTGTATACCTTATCACTACGTTCCAAAGACATTACCATTTTCTACTGAAACATGCATGGATTTTTTCCAAAATACTTTGAAACTAACCCCTTATTTACAATGTTCTGTTACAATCCTTTAACATCACTGTGATTTCTTCTCATGAATAAATTTTCAGATAAATTCAATTTGACTTTTTTTTTTTGTTTATTTTTTTGAAACCATGATCTGCTTTGTTGCTTTCGTCTCACTTCCTGGCCAGTACCTCCAGTTAAGGCTAATCCAGGGCAAATATTTATTAATACACACATTCATTTTTTGGCGTCTTCTTGCTGGCTGCAACTGTTCTGCCTATGATCTTTCTCATTCCTTCTATGTGCAATCGAATCCTGAGGACGCTTCTCTGATGCCAATGGCCCCTGAGTGTTCTGGGCTTCTCCTACCATCAATCAAATCTTTTGCACCACTGTTCTGATTGGCATGAGTATGTTAACCCAGATCAGCCCCTCCATGTCTTTTCCTCTTGCCTGTGCCTAGTCTCATAAGTACTGTTGGAGCGGTATGCAGTAATCTTCCAACCTGCTTCATTATGAAATCATTCTTGTAAGTCTTCAATTTGCTTTGACTAATGCTTAACAATCATTTTAATGGTGGCAAAGGATGTTAAAACATCTAAAACAGAGTCCGGTATTTATGTGCCCTGTAGCTGTGGTCTCCTCTCCAGCCACTTCTAATTCCTCTGCCGCCCCCCCCCCACCACTTTGTATTACACATTTTGTGCAACTCAAACTTTACTCATCACAGTAGTACTTTCAAATGTTTTCTCTGCATGAATCTTAGTTCCTGTTTAGTATTCCATTACCCTGGTTATTAATCGTTATTGGAAATACTGTTTAGAACCTCTATGTGCAAAACAGGATTAAAGTTACTTTCTTCTATTCTCCTTGGCTGAAAAAGTAAAAGTTCTTGTAGTCTTCACATCATATGAAGCAGAGCCTAAAAATATTATTAACAGTAATTAGATGTTAGCTTAATTATTCTATTTATTTTTTCTTAAAAAAGAAATATATATTAATCTAAAATTCCATGATGTATGGTAAAGTGTATAAAATAAAAGATTAAATGTGTCTATCCTCCAGTCCTAAATTAATTCTCTAAAGACAAATATTGTGGACTGACAATCTGCAGTATTATTGCAATTCTTTTCTATACCTCTAACACACACACAGGTCACAAGATAATGGTGTTTTGCCACTTGCCTTTTCCACTTTTAACAATCTAGTTCTCTTTCTATACATGTGTATACAGATAAAATTATTTCCTTTTCAATACTGGATAGAGTATTTAGGTAAATTTATAAATTGGGATCTGGAAATAAGACAAATATTTAAAATAGATGCTATTATTGACCTTCCATCCTGTCTTCCTAGAAAGTAATGTAAGAGAAAAATAAAGTTTTATCTGTATTGTAATCCACTTTATTAATGATCTACTTTTCCAAAAATTTTGACCACAGTAGCTTTGAAAACAGGAATATATCCTCTCAGAGTGAGATTATATTATCTTCAACATAGAGTTTTGTTTAAAAAAAAAAAACTTTTACAAAAATCTGGTTGTTGTGTTAAATGACACAACTTGGGCTTGATTAGATAAATCTTTGGATAAAAATGAACTGTAAGAGGTCTCTTTTGTACTTTGAAAACCAGGCAGATTTCATAAGGTTTCTTCATTCCCCAAATTGTGAATCTCCTGCACATCAAAGGTTGATAAAATCTGATATGATTAACGGTCATTCTTATTTAACATAAAAGAGTACAATATATCAGAATGCATCTGGTCTTGCAAGTTTTATGACTGGTTGTTACAGAATTCCAAAAGCTCACAAAGCATTTAATATAGAAGGCGTGAAAAGGAAATGTTCTACTTGGGAATAAATCTAGAAAAAATGAAATTGCCAGTTCTCCATGAAAAAGCACATATTGCATCCTTGTAGGAGCTTGTATTTCTGATTAAACCTCATTTTCCTATTTTTATAATGATAAACTGGAGATGTAATGCCAAATGCATTTTTATTATTGTTGTATGACCTTTTGATATCTTCCAAGAAGGCCTGGTTTCTCTTAATCAAAGAACAAGGGTTTTCAAAGAAAGAGGTTTTATTTTCTGAAAGTGATATAGTAAGTTATATTTGTATTATGTCAATTGCAATAAATAAATTATATTTTATTTTAAAAAGATTTAATTTATTTATTTCAGAAAGAAAGAGAATGAGCAGGGATAGAGGCAAAGGGAAAAGAGGGAGAGAAGCATATTTTGCGCTGAGCACAGAACCCAAAGTGGGGATCCATCTCACGACCTCAAGATTATGACCTGAGACAAAAATCAAGACTCAGACATTCAACTGACTGGACCACCCAGGTGCCACAATAAACTGTATCTTAATGGGTCAAACTTGGCTGCAAAAAAGTGACCTACTTTTTCCACAGTGACCATTGTCATAAGACAGTTTTTCATTTGTTATGATTAGGTCTTTGTTATAATTGAGATTATGGTCTTGGTAATGACCAGAATGGAAAAATCCAAGAGATACACTATTCTCAGATAGCGTTTATAAAATTGTTACAGAGTGCCAAATCATATTCTCTGCTTGATCTTTCCAGAGTAGTCAATTTGCCATCACTGACACAAATTTAAATCCTAACACTGAGGGGCACTTGGAGGGGGAGATGAACCATGAGAGACTGTGGACTCTGAAAAGCAACCTGAGGGTTTTGAAGGGGTGGGGGGTGGGAGGCTGGGGGAGCCAGGTGGTGGGTATTATGGAGGGCACGCATTGCACGGAGCACTGGGTGTGGTGCAAAAACAATGAATTCTGTTACGCTGAGAAGAAATTAAAAAAATAATAATAAAAAATAAAAAAATCCTAACACTGAAAGGTCCTGAAAAGTGGTCGCTGCAAGACTCCAACAGAGATGTCAGAGTGAATGGAGGAAATTGGATTGTCATCATACAGTGTTACCAGGGCACTTGGTTTTCTAGGAATTAACATACCCAGAACTTTGCAGCTAATATTAGCATTATTTCGGTTAGCTGATAGTTACATTTTATACACTGTTGCTGTCATTCATACATATTTATTAAAAATTATTAAGGTTAATTAATGCTTATTAAGAAAAATCATAGAATTTCTGACTGAAGTGGGCATGTTGGTGGCTCAGTCCGTTAAGTGTGTGCTTTCAGCTCAGGTCATGATTCCAGAGTCCTGGTATTGATCCCCACATTGGACTCCCTGTTCACTGTAAAGTCTGCTTCTCCCTCTGCCTGCCACTCCCCCTACTTGTGTTCTTCTGTCACATAAAAAAATAAAATCTTTAAAAAAAATGGATTTGTGACTGAAGTAATCGATACTTTTGAGATCATTGCTGTAGTTCACATTTAATGGATAATTCTTTTCTCATTTCTTCTACCATCACAATTTCCAACATCATCAACAGCATCCTTATTACCATAGTGAAAGGTATTGTGTTAAGTGTTTTATATTCACTGTTCATTTAAAATGTTATTTTAGTCAAGGGAAATAGATTTCATGTGTTTATCTTAAAGGTGATAATATGTCATTAGGGAGATGCAAATTAACACAATAATTAGATAACAATACATATCTATCAGAATGGCTAAATTCTTGAACACTGAGAACATTAAATGCTGGGAAGGATCTGAAGCAACAGAAATTCTCATTGATTGCTGGTTGCAATAAAAAATGATACAGTAAAAAATAAATGATACAGTCAGTTTGGAAAATAGTTTGGTAGTTTCTTACAAAAATAAGCACATTTTCACTATTTGATCTAGCAATCATGCTCCTTAATATTTACACAGAATCCTGCACATGGATGTTTATAATACCTTTATTCAGAATTACCAAAACTTAGAAGCAACCAAGATATTCTTCATTAGATGAATGGATACATAAACTGTTGCACATGCAAACAACCTGATATTATTTCACAGTAAAAAGAAAAAAAAATGAGCTATTAATTCATGAAAAGACATTGAGGAAACTTAGATGCATATTACTAAGTGAAAGAAATCCATCTGAATAAATGACATAGTGTATGATTCCAACCAAATGACATTCTGGAGAAGATAAAACCATGATCAGTGATGTCAGGACTGGGGGGCTGGTAGGATGAACAGGTAGAGCAGAGAGGACTTTTAGGGTAGTGAGAATATCCTACATGATATTATAATGATGGATATATATATATATATGATATATATATGATATATGCATTTGTCTATGCCCAAAGACTGTACAACACCAAGAGTGAACCCTAAAGAAAACTATGGATCTTAGGTGATTATGATGTGTCAGTGTAGGTTCATCCTTGGTACCAAAGACATCATTCTGGTGGTTGATGCTGATAATGAGGGAGGTTATGCATGCGTGATGGCGGGCGGGGGTTCTATGAAAAATCTCTGTGGCTTTGATTTTATTCTAAACCTAAAACTGCTCTTGAAAAATTAAGTCTTTAACAAAAAGAAAAATTTATGCCAAGACAAGTTTTCATGATAGTTTACATGATATGCCTAAAATTACAGAGGTACTGAGTTGTAGGCCAGATTTAAATTAATAATGGACTTCACAGTGATGCTCTAGAACAAAAGACTATGCTGACTGGCTCTTCTATCACTTTTGATATAGAAAGCAGGAACAGGAAACATGGAATTTTTCTCTGTGGGAAGCAAAATTCTTAATAAACTCACACATTTTCTTTTTCACATCACCTAATTTTGACCTCAACAGTCTACTGCCTCCATTCATAGTTTTCTCTCCACCTTGAATGATTCTCCAGTGCTTCACCATCTGTGTGACTTTTTTCACTTTCCACATTTTAATAATAACTAATATATATTTAAAGCCAAGAAATGTCTCTGATAAAAAAATTAAAAGCATTTCAAACTAAACACAATGCAGAAACTTGCCTTTAAATCAGTAATCATTTCTCAAAATTATATCATATTATTGTTGGAGTAATTAAATGCATTTATTATGTGCTCTACTGAGTTTAAATAGAATAGACAATACTTTTAACCTCATAATTATACTTTCTCATGAAGGGAATATTTTTAAAGTTTTGTTAGGACTACTCATTGTTTCTGATAATCTGTTTCAATAATCTCTGAATATCATCTTCATATAAGTGTATTTTTTTAAAAACATATAGAAGTGTGTGTGTGTGTGTGTGTGTGTGCTGTGTATGAGCACACCCATTCTCACAATGTGGGACGCCATTTCAAAAATGTTTTATTTTCAATTATAACTTTTTCAGTTCACCATGAGAAGTTTTTAAAAAGCAGTGAGTAAAAAGAATAAAGTAAAAATCATGTATCTGGGGTGCCTGGGTGGCTTAGTGGGTTAAAGCCTCTGCCTTCAGCTCAGGTCATGATCTCAGGGTCCTGGGATCGAGCCCCGCATCAGGCTCTCTGCTCAGCAGGGAACCTGCTTCCCCCTCTCTCTCTGCCTGCATCTCTGTCTGCCTCTCTGCCTACTCTGTCAAATAAATAAATAAAATCTTTTAAAAAAATCATGCATCTCACCAGCAGGAGAATTATCTTTGATAAATTACTGAAAAACTTCTTACCTCTTGTTCTGTGCATATTTAAAATATATAGAGATTGTGATATTTATGTATATGGTAATGAGGCTACTTGTGTCTATCTGACTTGTATATTGTTTAAAGAAAATTTTCAGTACAGTAATATTTCCCAGTATTTATATATGTCATATTACATTTACATTTAAACCCTTTTTATAGGATAGAGGATGTTTCTTCCAGGAAAAAAATATGAATAACTCTGCAAATACATATTTGAAATGCATCTCTCATCACCTAGCTAGTCGTTTTCTTAGGAAATTAATAATGGCAACAGCAACAATAGAATTAATACAACAGGTAACATTTTTCAGGAGCTCACTATGCCACTGTGACAAATAGGTTGCATCTATAATCTTGTTTGATCTCCACAACAGCTATTGTATGAGGGAGTAATAGTTCCCCCCATTTTACTGATAAGGATCTCAAGGTACAAATAAATGGAATAACTAGGTTAAAGTTCCACAGCTACAAATCGGTGGAATGAGAATTGCACTCTGTTGAACGGATTCCCAAATCCATGATCTATACAACACAGTATTTGTAGAAGTGACATTAACTGTAATAAAAATATGTATGATTAAAAATATACATGATTTTTAAAATATACGTAGATACATATTACCTCCGCTGACATTTGTGCCATCTGCATGTGCTTGTTTGTGCTACCTGTACAATGTTTTACATTTATTTGCATGTTTTTTCCATAAAGAATGTTTCCATATTTATCTACCCAACTACATGTTTCTTGGATATTTCATCCATTGTTTTATACTTATAGTGTCATGACATTTCCCAAAACAATTTTGCTTCCAAATTTAAATTTTCTAGAATTTTAAAAATAGCTTTATTTTCCACTCTCAGCTGAGATCTTGTAGCTTGGCAACAGGTCTGATAAAAATGACCCTAGATTCTTTGCCATGGGGTTTTAAAGTGTCATTCCTGAACCACTGTCCAGTGAAACCTGCATCCAGATTTCAGGAATTTCTCTATTAGAGCTCTCCATCCTGGACATGGAGCTCCATCCCACCTGCCAAGCAAGAAAGACCATTAGAGTTGTTTGGATCTCTACTGTCAGGCTGGAGTTCAGGATATGGTACATAATTTATGGGCTCAAGGCAAAGGATAAAATGTGGGGCCCCTTGTCCAAACTTCATCAAGAATTTCAAGATGGTGACAGCAGAACTTAAAACATGCCCAGGCCCCTCTAAGCTCAGGGCCTTGTGTGACTTCCCATGTCACATGTCCATCAAGAGAATTACTGGAGTCTTATAGTTTTAAGTAGGAAGACTTATCTCAGTGGATTTAAAGCCACCGCATTGCCTGTTTATGTGTGTGGCAACCCAGGAAACAATGCCATTACCAATCCCTATATGGATTTCTCATACATTCTAGACTACTAAACATTTTACCCTTTTTTCCAAATAGCTGATATTATTAAGCACGATTATCTGTAGTGTTCTACCACTAATGCTGATACTGGATTCTAATTTAAGATGGTTTTCTTATTTTTAATTCTAAGCTGTTTCTTCTAAGTCTTTCACACAAATGGGTGTTGGATTATTAGGGTTTTTTCACTCAACACCTCTTTAAATAATCATCTGCTTATTGTATATTTGCCATATTGATGCCATGTACTATATTAATGGCTTTAATAATATTAAACTCTCTCTCTCTTTTCCTGCTGTTAGAAAAATCTATTATTAATTTTTGAGTTTTCTTACTGTTGTAAGGAGAAAGACTTTAAAGGATATTATCCCTTCTCTCTCTCCCTTCTGCTAGCTAGAGCAAGTTTAGGGCTTTAAGGCATAGTCATTTTCCCATATCTCCTGCCCCACCCCCCACTAGCTCCCAAATTTCTTTTTTGCGGCAGAGTTACAGAAAATACATATACAGGTGTTACTTTGGTGTTGGGAATCATCAAGGAGTAAGACCAGAGTGGATCTATGGATAATGCATGAGAAAAACTGCTATCGGATGGTAACAGGACAAGGCAGCAGTCTATGGGCAGTGCACAGAGGAAGAAGATAAGGGCAGGGTGCAGTTCTGCTTCCTACACGAGGGCCTTGGAAGACATAGAAACAGAGACACAGGAAGCACATGGTTCCCTAAGCATCAGGATTTTGAGGGCTTGGCTGGGGTATCCTGAACATTGGCTGTGTGTGGCTGAGCCTGAGGTAGGTCGGTCTGGGTTGTCTGGAGCATCAACTTTTACATGTCCAGGACTACTTAGTGTGCTTTAAAAGAGAAAATGCAAGAAAAAAGAAAAAAAAATAGAGACCACTGAGACAGAAGGATTGTGACCATTCCTGCTCTCAGAACATGTCATTACTAGACTCTCTATATGACATCTTGACATTGGGGTGTGTGTGTGTGTGTGTGTAAGGGGGGGTGGGTTATGACTGAGTGGAACATGGAACCCGCTTCAATTTTATTTAGTAAAATAAAGAAATGAGATAATTGTTGCTCCTGAGTTTTGAATGGTAAATTCACATCTGTTTCATGGGCCTCTAAACTTCCAGTATTATTAACTTAACATGCGTTTGAACTCTGCTTGCTAATCTTTTATTTAGAACTCTTGCATCACAATTCAGAGAGAATGGAGTCTTGTAGATTTGTGTATAAAAGATAGTCTATGCAGAGTGTGTGGTTTTTGTTTTGTGTTTGTGTCTTTTTCTGTTACCTTGTCTAAGTTTCTATGAGGACTATGCTCAGTTCATTTAAGGACCTAAGCTATTCATCAAACTTTTCTAAGGTTTTGAAAAATACTTAAATTATATGAAAATGATTTATTCCATAGGTATTTAAAAGAACTGAGGGCTGCAAAACCAGCTGAGCTCAGATTCTTTTCTTTCTTCCTTTTTCCTTTCTTCCTTTCTTTCTTCGGCTGTCTCTTTCTCATGTGTGTTACCGTGGTTATTATTCTAAAGAGATTTGCTACTATTTAATTATTTTGTTACTAATTGCTATTTCTAGAAATGTGCATTTTAGTGAAATTATCATTTTTTAAACTTGTATGATGATAATCTAGAAGCAGTTTGTCCTAGTGACCCTCTGTGTTCAAGTTCCTGTTCTACTATTTTCCTCAGCCAAGTTTGTCTCCATTTCCCAATTTAAAAGAATAGGACTAATTATGACATCTGCCGCTTGGAGGCTTTGTTAGGACTGAATACATTACGATGTGGAAAGCCTTTAGAATCATAATGACTAAATATTAGAACCTTCCATTTCAGGCCTCACTCCATAGTGATGGCTATGCTCAAAACGAAGTCTACTCCCTTCTTCTTTTCCTACTTTCCAATTAAATTCAGTTCACCCAAGCCCTAGATAAACAAGCTAGATAGTTATGCTATGTTGTATTAAGTAAATTAGAAAAAAAAAAAAACAGACACAGTGGGATTTTTTCGTTGTCAGTATGGAAAATTAACTTAATAATTGTCTCACTAAATGATACTAAAGATGGAAAGAATTGGGATAGATTTTTTCGAGGTTATATGAGAATAAATGTCCTTTAAAGGAATCTAAAATAATATAAAGAGACCCTCTAATCTGTATATACATTTTACCCCTTTTTGTTTCTTGGAGCTGCATAATGTTACATGAAACCTATAGAATTTCTTTTTGTCAGAAACATATTCTATGCCTTGAACTTGAACATATGCAATGCACAATTCAGAATTGAGAATATCTTTCCTTAGTTACCTCTGCTATAAGTTCAAAATAAATATTATATCCCTGGTTTAAAGAGTTGATCACCTAATTATATATACAATATATAAAATATATTTTATATACAGTCAGTTATACTTGAATCTGAACCCTTACCATTTTCCTTCTGTAGTTCTTCAATGAATAAACTTTGATAACATGCTTACTAGTCATTTTGTTAAGTATTAGAGACACATACACATACATAGAAAAATTACATGTTTGATAATAGAGGAAATATTTTAAAAGGGGAGAAGTAATGAAATTCATTTTTTTCCTAGAAGGATGCATTTATATACAAATACTAATTTTCTGTGGAGGAATCAGCAAAGACTTTGCAATGGAGCTCATATCTGATCTAAAAATATATGAGATGATTAGGTCACTGGCAGTCAGCTGAGAGTGGAGTGTGGGAAGAATAAGAAATGGTATTATAGGCAGGAGGGATAGCAAGAGTGGAGGCATGGAGATGTGGAGTCCATGCAGCTTCTTGAGTATAATTATACTAAAACTAGTAAAATTCCCTTACAATTCTTCTTGAAGACTAGCACTGCAGACAGCAAAAGATTGCTTCAATTTCACAACATACCTAACCTCTTTATGTTTTATAAAAAGCAGAAACACAGATAATGCAATGCCCTGTTTTTCTGCTGTCTCTCATCTCACCCTCCTTATTTTCACTCTGGAAGAACATCCACACAAGGCTGCTGTTTTCTCAAGGTTGGAAAAATAAGTGGTCCTCACTTAGAAATCAATTGCAATATCATTGGCAATTTGAATCAACAGACATTTCTGGCAAACAAGTGTCAAATTAATTTCCATGCCCTGGGTTCTACATATTATAGATGGAATATTCATAATAATGATCATAAGAGCAGCAACGTTTGTGTAGATCTTGACTATCTGTAAATCTTGTGTGTATATGGGTGTGTGTGTGTAGGTGTGTATGTCTACTTTCATATTATTGTATTTAGGTCAAACAATATATTAGTGAAACCAGAAGACAACGTTGGAAATCAGATGTTTGTTCTCAGGCAGCCCTATCATCTGCACTTAGAAATCTTTTCTCTGAACATACTAAGGGTTTAGAATCAGATATCATCAGGATTTCTATCTGTTATTTCTGTAGAACAGTATAAAAGAATTTGGGGGAACCAAGAGCTTAATAACTGTCCATATTTTGGATACACACCCCATCATCTCTTTTTATCCTGCTTAGCATAAATCTGGCATCAGCTAACATGTAAACTTTATCCTTTTACCTGAAAATATTCAAGATTTTCTGTCTGCCTCATATTTGTCAATTGTCTACTTATGAATGGTATGGATTTTTTTTAAAGATTTTATTTATTTTTGAGAGAGAGAGTCAGAGCAAGAGAGACAAGCAGGGGAGAGCAGGGGTGGGGGGAGGGGAGCACAAACAGTAGGGTGGGAGGAGCAGAGGAAGAAGCATATTCCCTGCTGAGCAGGTAGCTAGTCCCCTGGCTTGATCCCAGGACCACAGGACTCCTGAACTCTGAGATCATGACCTGATCCAAAGGCAAATGTTTAAGTGATTGAGCCATCCAGACACCCCAAATGGAGTGGATCTTAGTGGAACTGCTATCCCAGCTTTCCCCCTTTCCTCCCTCATTTGCTTCTGCACAGACACCTCAGATAGACCCATTTCACTTATTTTTGGCCTCTGAACACACTATTTTCTCTGTTGTCCGGTGCTGGGACCACAACAAAGTCTAAGTAATGGACATTGTCCCCAAGAAACTCAATCTAGCAAGGAAAAAAAAATCTAGCCATGATTTAATCAACAACTATTTATTGATATTCTTCTCTATGAGATCAACTGCATACCAGAGATGCGAGGAAATATTTACAGTTGTCTGATGGATTGAAATTACCTTGATTTCCATTTTAGCCCTGTCTCTTTAAATACCATAATTTTCAAGATTGGTTTGCAATTGTACCCCCTCTTTCAGAACCTGTCTAGTCAAATAGTGTTTTTAAAATATTTGTCATTTCTATTAGAGTTTAGAAACATTCATCTTTTTCCCCATGGGAAGTATTAGGTAATACTGGATTTATTTGCCTTAAGGTCCTGTGAGACAACATTAAATTTGTAATTTCTAGGATCCCTATTTTTAATGTTTGTTGACACTGTGCTTGATGGTCTACTTACTAGCATCAGGATTTGTGGTTGGTATAGTTCTGTATTTTAAACTGACATAATCAAGAAATTGATTGTGTCATTTTAAACAAGTATTTTGAAGGTAGAGGTCATCATATCTTATGAGGTTGGACTTGGGAATATTTCACTACCTAAATGTTCTATTCAGATGTTTTCAGAAAGCTATTAAGCATGCCAGCCAGCCAAGGTGCCACATATTGGGGCATCTCAGTTAATCTGTGTTGAACAGAAAGATCTAAAAAATATTATATTAAAGGGCATATGGAATTCTCCAGTCAACTTTAAAACGTAGACTTTTGAGCCTGTTGCTGCTTATCTATTGCATTGCAAATCCCCAGTATTCCTTCTATTGGCCTCTGGAAAAGTTTTATAATGAGAAGCAGACTTTGGTAATCCATACTGTGATCAAATTACTTTTGTTAATGTCTTTCATGTAGCAATTATTAAATATACAAAGCCTAATTTGGTTGGTAAAAAAGGTTGACCTCCATGCCACCATGACTGTCAACTGTCAGCCACTGATACAGAATAACTCATTGTGGAAACACAATTAGAATCTCAAAATACTAATGGAAGAGTGCATACATGGAATTCAAGGGGTTTTCAGATCCATTAAATACACTAAAGCTTACATAGAATGTGCCCACACTCAATGCTTTTCTATACAATAAATGAAATAGCTGAAAATTGGAAAATCCTGACCAATAGCCTGGAAAGCATTATTTTCTGCATTTAGAAATTTTCCCTCTTCTTCACTCATTGCTTTTCAAAAGGTTGCTATAAATTAATCTGTTCCCAACCTTCCATAGCTTTCTGTACAGGGGGAAGAATGTGTTAAAAGAACCAAGCTGGCAATAAAATTTAGTTTGCTAGAAATAGGAAAAAATAAGGTGAACAGACATTTTACCTCCATCAATCAAGGGTCTTATGCCTTGCATTTCTGCTGAAACCACAAAGATGGAAAATAATAATGATCACTGTCACTCACATTATTTTTTAAAAGATTTTATTTATTTATTTGGCTGAGAGAGAGAGATATCACAAGTAGGCAGACAGGCAGGCAGAGAGAGAGGGGGAAGCAGGCTCCTGCTGAGCAGAAAGTCTGATGCGGGGTGAGACCCCATCACCCTGAGACCATGACCTGAGCCAAAGGTAGAGGCTTAACCCACTGAGTCACCCAGGTGCCCCATGTCACTCACATTCTGAAGAGAGGTGATGGCTTCTTCATGACTGACTTCAAAAAGAGCAGAGACCACCCCGTGACTTTCCATCTTCATCAATGAACTCTAACCCCTCAAAAGAGAAAAGTGGAAATTTCAAAATGATCCAGTAAGTAGAGTGAACAAATTAATGTGATATAGGCCTCAAGGTCTGCCTTCCTTCTCACACCTGTTTGGGGGAAGAAAGAAGGAAGGGTCTTAATTTCTTTAAGTTATCTATTTATAGAAGTTCCTCTTATAGATGTTTTAGATGGGATGCTTGCAATGGGAGGGTAGTGGGCTAGAAAATTAAACTACAGCTGCTTTCAACTCAAAAGAGAGAATCTAGTTTTTGTAGTACTAGATGAGGACACAACTGACTATTCAACTAGACCCTCAATATTCTGTCAATCCCAGCCCAAGATACAGTATCCTCAACAGGTCAAATTTATAGGTCAACTTTATAAAGTCCTTAGAAAAATTAAGGTGTACCTAGCAACTACGTCCTCGCCTAAACAGAAATAAAACAAGGACACAGTTTTTAAGATTTAATTTTAATTGAAATATAAATTTAGCTGGAAGCATATGATTCTTTTCATTGTTCTATTTCATCCCCACACCTTAACATGTCTGTTATGAGGGGATAAAAATTACTAGATGTCAAGGAAATTACATTTTTAATTTAAGAGGAAAATCTCTATCATCTATTCCTTTCCAATGAAATTATTGTTTATGTTTGTATGTGTGTGATAAAGACTGAGGATGTAGGTAGATTCATCAATTTCAATAACTTCCCATCATAGAACTCAATCTGCAATAGGGGTAAGTTATATAGAATAAAAGAAAAACACCAAGATTATTAAAATTCTCACTCCGTAAGAAATCACATTTACAAAGTGGTAATCTTTCGAAGACAAGCATTACTGCCATCAGGGTAACTTCCCTCATCAACTCATCTAGGAGAGAAATACGTCAGGATTCAACCTTGAAAATTTCAAACAAATGATGACATGATACCTGGCTGTCCATCTCTCTGAAATCTTGTTAGTTAGGGACAATAGTTCAGTCTTTGTACAAAAACGTGAAGGATCTCTTATTGGTTGCTGAATATGTTGTTGATTTGTCTTGTCATTCCTCTAGCACTTTAAAACTATTTCCTAGGAATTATGCCTATATTAACTTGTTAGCTATTGCTACCAAATATTTTGCCCTGGAAGTATTTTACAGAAAAATGTTGAATCTTTTTTTTTTTTCTCCCTACTTAATTGTGTAACGAATAGAAGCATGTACAGTGCATTTTGGAATCATCGACCAAGGAAATGAAGGCAGTAAAATCCTTCCTCCCTTCCTTCCTTTCTCCCACCTTCCCTCCTCCCCCCTTCCTTCCTTCTTGACTTCCTGCCTTCCTCTTTCCTTCCTTCTTTCCTTTCTCTCTTTCTTTCTCTTTTAACCTTATGAGTATTTCTGTACTCATTTGAAACAATTTATTACAAAGGTACCATCTGAGATTTTTTTTTCCTTAAAGTTTCCTTTCCTTTGATTCTCTTTGAATTTGACTATGTGGTTCTTGGTCAGATTCACAAGGCTCCAGTGGATCAAAGCCAACAAGCACCTATTGAATTCATTCTGGCAAGAGTACCTATGAGAACATGAGACCCTCTCCTTTTTCTGCTCATAAAGAGACTGAAAATCTCCCGTTAAATCTTGTCAGTTGGTACTCAAAAAGCACAATAAAAAGTTTTCATCCTTCAGTCTATGGTTTCTGTTAGTTAGTTGGTTTTTTGGTCCACTTACCTAGAAGAATCAGAGATTTAGATTGTGCACAATAAAAGAAAAACATGAAGAGTAATAAATATGGGAATGCCAAAGAATCATCCTGAAAATTATTTTCTGGAAATGTGATACTGAAATAGTCATTTTAGAATATTGATCTTTTAAAAGTAAGAAGTCAGAAAACAAACAAATCAGTATCTGCTGGGTCTTCTATATTAATTCCAGAGCAGCAGTCTTTGTATGCAAGCTCACTGGATTTAAATCTGGATCTATGTCTACACTTCACTGGCGTGTGAAAATGACTTTCAGTTTCCTTCCCCATCGACTGTGCATATGCTACTGAGTGCATGTAAATTTCCTGGAACAGTATCTCATACAATGTGGATCCACAGAATTGTGGTGATGGCATTAGTATTAATAGCAGTAATAGCAGGAGTAGCAGAAAAAGTAGAGGAAGTAGGATAAAATATACAAAACATCTGGGACCTCCTTACTATAAAAAGTAACATCTCTCATGGGGCTTGACAAACCTCCTTTCTCCTCTGCCCTAACACTTAAGTAGCAACCTGTGATTCTCTGTATTCATTATCACATCTGGTACTGGACCTGTAGGACTACACAGTTCATAATCTGAGGCCCCCGGTGTGAATATGTAGGGCATGTTCTGTGACTAAAGCAACTTTCTACAGTCTACTGTGGGACAAATAAAGTGAAACTTGGTGTTTGCATTCCTTGGTAATGAACGTGGCCTGAGTTGTTCTCTGAGAACAGCCCTGGAATATCTCCATCTCTGTGGTAACTACTGCCTTTTAAAAACAGTCTCAGGTAATAACAAACATCTGGATAGGGCTCTAATCCAGGGAAAGGGTCAGTAGCATTGAGGTCCTGGGAAGATAAGTTCAGCTAGACTGACATATAAATAAGTGAGCTCAATTGAAGTTATGTGATTTGAAGTACTTTTCATTGGGAAGAAAGTGGTAGGCTGCAATGAAAGAAAAAAAAATGAAAGAAAATGGAAAATTTATTATTTGGAAAGGCTTAAAATTAGTCTGTAAACTCTGCACCTTAAACATAATATTTAATTTAAAAATTTAATAAGTACTCAATCATTTTGTCCTTTTATTTCTGATTAATTTTGAACACATGTTGCATTGGGTATGTGTGAGCATATGTGTGCCTTTTATGTAACAACACATAAGCCTGGGTGGCTCAATGGGTTAAAGCCTCTGCCTTCGGCTCAGGTCATGATCCCAGGACCTGGGATCAAGCCCCACATCAGGCTCTCTGCTCAGCAGGGAGCCTGCCTCCTCCTCTCTCTGCCTGCCTCTCTGCCTACTTGTGATCTCTATCTGTCAAATAAATAAATAAAATCTTTAAAAAATAACCACATAACCCATTCCATGTGGTTGATCTGATGTTCTTCTTAGTTTACCTTCAAATGGTTGTTAATGCTCCAATAGTAGGATTGTCAGAAAAAAGAAAAGCAAGACTAAGACTCAAACAATATCTAATTCTTATACTTTCAAAAATGCACTTTAATAAGAAAGAAAGGGCAAAATATCTAACTGTGTACATTGGAGGATATGTTTGTGTAAATATACATTTCTAAGGAGAAACAGTTTAAAACATAAGGTTTCAAAACTGTGCTGATAAGCCTTTTAAAAGAGACCCTGGTTACCTAGAGCTGTCTAAGGTATTCAGCAACATTCTTAAAGTTTTTTGATGAAAGAGGATGGGCAAGATTTAGGGGGTAGCATGCTGATTTGCACAAACCCCACTGCCAAGGAAATAATCATCTTAAAATTTCATATTTGCATCACTAGAAATGGGTTTTTAATGAAGGCCGCAGAAGCTATTTATCTTGTCTCTATTTCTCCCTCAAAGAAACTCTTCCATTTAATTATCCGTTCTCTCTCTTTTTTTAAGCAAATACCCTAGGCATCTCTATGTGCCAGGCACTCTTCAAGTTGCTGCTAATTCAGAAATGAATGAGTAAGACAATGCTTTTAGTCTTTCTATTCTAATGAAAGTAACCGAACAATAAATAACAGAAAGAGAGAATTCCGGGTAGTAACAGATTCCATGTGGACTCTACAGAGGGTGAGCAAGTAGAGCTTAACAATGAGGGAAGGTCTATGTTGGGTAGGACCGCAAGGGACGGTTTCTCTGATAAGAAGATATTTTCGTAAGAATGCCCACATAGGTATTACTGTAACTGAGTATTGGAGATTAAAGAGCCAATAATCATTTGATTATTGTCATTTTAATGATGAGGAAACCAAGAGTCAGAAAAGTAAATAATTCCTTTTCCTTCTGGCAGTTATTTATACTTCGGTTACCATGTGCCAAGAACTGTTGCAAATGATGGGAACATAACTAACAGACAGCTAAGCTTTCTTTTTGAAGCTCATAGTCTGGTCGACAAAAGAGAAAAGCTACAGATAGCTCTGAGAATATGGTGTCCTGAGGATTTAGGTGCGCAGGGCTAGAGGACACAGAGGAGGGCATGATTCACTTGCCCGGAGGGTCGGGGAAGGACATGCGCCCGCACACGGCATTGATACAGAGAGCATATCAAATGGAACCCAAATCAAGTGGAAGGGAGGGAGGAGAAGAAAACACACTGTAATTGAATGCTTACCCATATGCCAGGACTTGTGCTCATTAGCTCTTCAAAACCCTGTGGGTAGGAATTAATATCTCCATTTTATAGATTAGGAAATGGAGCCTGAGAAAAGTTAACATGCTTGTTCAAGGGAACAAAGTTAGTACGAAGTAGAGTTTGGGATTTTCCTTTGGATCCTCCTGGCTTCTGGGCTTGCTGCATTGCTCTGCCGTATCTCATTGGGCTGAGACTCAGAGAAAGCATCACAGGGAAAACAAGATGCATGAGGGCGGGATTGGACGAGGTCAGCATCAAGGACACTGCCTGATCTGAGCTTCTGTAGCTGTGACTGATTAGTGTCCTAGTATCTGTTCTTAAGAACAAGGCTATTTCTCCAAAAAAGGAAGAAAGAAAGCATGAACCATAAGGGCATAAAATAAAGACTTCTGTTAAAATTTTACTATTTTATCTAATTGTTTTCAATCATATGTTTTTATAGAAAAATATGCCAGGTATCACGCTTTTGTCTCTTAATTTTTCCCTTCGTGTTTTCAATATTGGGGAAAATAAACACGTTATTTCATTCAAAGGATGATTTTACATGAAAGTAGATGTAAGGCTTGATTAAAAAATACAAAACAAAGGTTGGGTATAAAATAAGTAGGCCCTGTCGTTTCTATATTGAAATGTGCCAGTGTGATAACAAGAAAAAAAAAAAAGTGGAATTTTAGGCACTGAATATAGTTCCAAGTAAATCCTTACATGTCATATTCTGTATCAGCCAGCGCCATTTCCCTGAAGCAAGGCATTATGACAGCTAAAAACACAAGCCCTGCAGTCTGAGTATCTGTATTATGTGTGTCTCGGACGGTTTCATCATTTGTGATTTGTATGAACTTGCGAAACAAATTCGCGGACCTCGGAGTACGGTGGTTCCTAAAGCAGACTTCAGTTTCACGCAGATCTGTGTCATTCCACATCTGCTATTTGATAGCTGTACGGGCAGGTAATATCTATATATGTTTATCGATCTGGGAAAGTAGTGTCCCTTTTCTGGGCCCTAATTTCTTCATCTGTAATACAGGATAACTGGAGTAACAATCACATAGGTTGTTGCATAAAATGCATGTTCACTACCAAGAAAAGTTTGAGACAAATAATCATTACTCAATAAATGTCTGATAGTTTCTCTGACAAAAGGGTCACTTATATTCTGTTTCTAGAGCTTCCTTGTGTCTGCTGTTTCTCAAAATAACAACCTGAACGGGCGCCTGGGTGGCTCAGTGGGTTAAGCCTCTGCCTTCGGCTCAGGTCATGATCTCAGGGTCCTGGGATCCAGCCCCGCATCGGGCTCTCTGCTCAGCAGGGAGCCTGCTTCCTCCTCTCTCTCCGCCTGTCTCTCTGCCTACCTGTGATCTCCGTCTGTCAAATAAATAAATAAAATCTTTAAAAAAAATAACAACCTGAAGATAATCCTTATGTCAAACAGGTATATTTTGGGGTGGCACATTCTGAGCTCCCACAATGTAATGCTGTATAATAAGTAACATTAATGTTTTATAATGAGAGAATTCCGACCCTCAATTTTCTTGTTCTTAAAGGTTAAATATTAGCTTAACATATAAGTACAATAATTTCTTCAGCTAATGCCTGATGTTAAGGTAGTTTGCAGTGTTTCACTATTATACACAGCTTCACAAAGAAGCTGTTATTTGTATGTTATTATCTGCATCACTAATTATTTCATTGGGATAAATTCCTAGTAATGGAATTACCGGATCAGAAGGATATAAGATGTTTGCCAAATTTCAATCTGAAAAATTGTGCTCATTAATATCGTACACTCACCTTATCATTGTCAACTCTAATTATTAGTATTTTTAAAATTTGTCACTCTACTACCTGAAAAGTAGTATTATCACTCTGCTTAAATGTCTGTTTCTTGGGTGCCCGGGTGGTTCAGTGGGTTAAGCCTCTGCCTTTGTCTCAGGTCGTGATCTCAGGGTCCTGGAATCGAGCCCCACATCGGGCTCTCTGCTCAGCGGGAAGCCTGCTTCTCCCTCTCTCTCTGCCTGCCTCTCTGCCTACTTGTGATCTCTCTCTGTATGTCAAATAAAGAAATAACATCTTTTAAAAAAATGTGTGTTTCTCTGAGTAACTGGTAAAGCAGTCAATAAAGATAGCAATTGGCAACATGGAAGAAAAAATAAATGTCTGATAGGACAACATACAGATGACTTGTCCTTTTTATAAAAGGGCCACAAAGGCCTCCAAACCAATGCAGAAGAGTAGTAATCTGGGAAAAATAAATTGAACTTCATCCTTTAGAGGAAAAGCACAGCCCACTATTAGAATTATTTTTAAATTCATATAAAAATTAATGTATCAAATATTCTCTGAAAGGCAAGTAACGCAAATGAAGAAAGAAGGAAGGAAGGGAGAGAAGGAAGGTGAATGGGAGGGAAGCATAAAGAAAAATGAAGAACAAGAACTTAGAAGAAATCTTACTACCAATATATAGGTCTGGGAATATTACTGTAGATGATTTTGATTATAATAAAAACATATTTTAAAAATATTAACATATACCACTTCTATATGTTTTCAATATAGGGCACTTAAGACAGAAATAATTGTGTTCAAGACTAGGAAAGACGCAAGAAAGCTTTCTCTTGAAATTTCTTTCTCTCTTGAAATGTCACATTTCCTTCCTTTGGAGGATGCTGTTGCTGTTTTGGACAAAATACGGCTGATAGTTCCTTTGCTCCAGTGGGTGATTCTTGAAAGCTACTAACTCGAGCTCTATAATACTGAATAACTGAAAGCTGAATTAATTTTCCTTTCTGTTGTGAATTCCAACTTAGTTAAGTGAGCTAAGACGCTGCTAATTCAGTAAGGTATATGTCTAAGGATGCTACTGATACCAATTTGGACATAATTAATTTGTTTATTATTTTATGTTAATCACCATACAGTAGTACTTCATTAGGTTTTTGATGTATGGTTCCATGGTTCTTTGTTTGCGTATAACACTCAGTGCTCCATGCAATATGTGCCCTCCTTAATACCTATCACCAGGCTAACCCATCCCCCTACCCCCTTCCCCTCTGAAACCCTCAGTTTGTTTCTTGGAGTCCATAGTCTCTCATAGTTCGTTTCCCCCTCTGATTTCCACCTCTTCATTTTTCCTTTCCTTCTCCTAATGTCCCCCATGCTATTCCTTATGTTCCACAAATAAGTGAAAGCATATAATTGACTTTCTCTGTTTGACTTATTTCACTTAGTATAATCTCTTCCAGTCCTGTCCATGTTGATGCAAAAGTTGGGTATTCATCCTTTCTGATGGATGAGTAATATTCCATTGTATATATGGCCCACATCTTCTTTACTCATTTGTTTGGACATAGTAAATTTTAGCAAATATATTGGGCTAATCATAAACATTCTAGAACTTAATGATTATGAGATTGAAAAGTGGTTGCAAAATTTGAGCAGAGCCATCGAATAGTAACAACTCTAGCATCTAGAATTTTACCAAGAAGTTATTCTTAGAGAAACATTAATTGAATGTGCCGACTCCACCTTGGATCTTACTAGAAATCTCTTTAGGTTCACAGGAATAAAAAGGGGAAAACACTGAATAAATGCTATATGTTGTACTTATAAATATATTGTGAAAACAAAGAAAAAGACACTGTCTTGAGGTTAAGAAACATGTCACTTTATGTCAGAAGCAAGGGAAATCAACATTTTCTGATGAAGGTTTCTTCTCTTATGAGCTACCACGTCCCTGGTCCTCTTCATTGCACCCATTTGAAAAAAAGCTACTCATATGTACAAGAAATAGATGATAGACTCTGGAGGCATGCAGAGAATAAGATGGAGTTATTCAAGATCTGGAACTGTGGACCATTGTTATTGCATCAGCCTTCCATCATTTGCTTCTGCCCAAGACAGGATTAGGAATATATCACTATGATACTATGATAAGACATCAGTATGGAAATATATGTGTGACTTCTACATGGGCAAGTTTCAAAGTAGAAGGATTTGCAGAGGGAGTCATAATTAAGGCAATCATTAAAATTAGGATGGACAGGGTTAGAATAGACAGAGAAGAGTATTTAGAGTGGTGAAGCTAAACACATGGAAAAGAACCTGGGAAGAGTAAGAAAGATAAGGCTGGTTTGTGAAGTGTGGTCATGGAGTGCGAGGGAAGGTACAGGGAAGCAGCTTGTGGGCGACTTACCTTCCACACAATGTTTGCTGTAGAATTCTAGCTGGCTAATTGATTATATGACTATTTGATTCTGGGCATTGTATGCAAGTCACTTAAGATACTGGTGTCATAATACTTGTCCATACAAGTGTGGCTAACCTTCCTCAGATATACAGAAGATATGATTAATTAAGATGTCCCACAAATAATTGGAATGGATGCTCAGCCTATAGGACTTGGGCACATGTTTTCCCTTTCAATAAGCAGCCCCCCACACACACACATACATTGTTCTTTCTTTTTAAAGTAAAGGAATTGGAGCATACATAGTGATTATATATTAGAATCTTGAAATTAGTGAGACAAGATTCATATTGAAAATACAGTAGAATGTAGTATAAATTTTAGCTAAAGGAAATAGTAAAGATTTCTCATGTTTATCATTAGCTACTGATACTGTTAAATGATTTCTGATCTATAACGTAAAGAAGATAAACTAGCAGGTTTTAAAAAAGCTCACATAACAGGGAGAATTACAGTCATTTTTTATTGTAAAAATTTTCTCTAAAACTTTCTAGCCAATTCTTGTCATAGAGTAACAGCTAATAGATATTTGTTGAATGAATAAATGGATGGAAAAGTGGAAACTATTTATTTTTCTTTTTAAATGGGGAAGGTCTGCCCAGTCTCCTTTATACATGCTTTGGTAGCATGTTCCCAATTTGAAGGAGTTTTTATTGCAAAGAGACTCCCAAGTGTCTTTTAGGGGATAGGAAAGCAGAAGGGGGCAGAAGTCTGGAAACCAGTAGGGAGATATGGGGTAAAAGCAGATAGTAAATCATTCTATTCTAGGTGGAAAAGCAGCAGCAGAGGTGAACTGAGGAGTTCACCATGAAGGTGAGATTTCATGATGTATGGCCATTCTATAAAGGCCCTGCACTGGTGCCATTCTGATTTTTGTTCTTCTCACCGTCAACCTAGGCAAAGAGAATGTGCTTTCTGAGAAGAAAGAAAATTATTTAAGAAATGATGGCCCAACTTCTTTAATAATATCCTGATTCCTTCCCACTAGTAACAAAAAAAATTTGTCCTAACTTTGGGCTGGGGAGTGGGATGCAGAGAATAATTTATAAAGGCTCAAAATTGTGTGTGTGCTCTTTTTTTCATTTTATTTTTTATTTCGTTAAGTTATATTGCAATGCTTCTCAGTGTGGGAGGCCTTTGTCCTCCAGGAAATATTTGGCAATAGCTACAGATATCTTGTCATCATAACTGGGGAAATGCTATCTACTGGTATCTAGTAGGTAGAGTCCAGGGATATTGCTAAATCTCCTACAGGGCACAGGATGCAAATTGTCAGTGGCATGGAGGCTGAAAACCTCACGAGTGAACAAACTTCCTAGAAATCAAGACATTTTGACTCAGTGGTAGCACTAAAATGTGCCCTTCCTACCTGGATGGTTGAGCTCCTCATCAAAATCTCTTCAAAGGAATGTGTCACAAGTGCTCCAGGAACAAATTGAGGTATAAGGCTAGGTACAAAAAGTAGGAATCAACTTTGACATCCTTCACGGGACTGTGACTGATTTTGTTTGTCACATTATCATTGGATTTGAAAGTCTAATACAGCGTTTGCATTTCTATGACATGTCACTTGAAGTAATGGTGTCTGGATTTTAGTGACAGACAGTCCCAAGGCCATGAGGACGTCCCTCTTAGGATGTTCCACTCCTAGTAGCCTGTTGCTGAAGAATTTCAAAAGAAACTAAAGCTATTACCTTGGCAGAATTACTTTGTGTAACAATTGTGTGATACTGTTCAAACTGGAAATTGCCTGAACAGTTTCTTCTTTACTCTTAAAATTGTGAAACAGGCTTCCTCCCCTCTCTGTGCCATATTGTGATCTTTAGTTTGATGCGGTCTACCATTATTCCACTGTGTGTATTTACTTCATAATGAGACTCTGCCACGTCAAAAAGTGAAAACCGTGGAAAAGATTCATAATAAATAAAACAATTTACATAATAACAATAGCAAGACTTCTTTCCCAGTGGAGTGGTTCGAGCTTGGTTAATGGAGATGCTTCGGAATAAACTGCTACAAGGAAATGTAGGCACGGGTTAGTGAGGGATAATGACACATTTGCTACAACACATGCCTTCCTGAAAGCAGATCCCCTAAAACAATGAGGAAATGATGGGAAGTGGAAAAGCAAAGTCTTTGATTCATTAAAAACATCTGCCACCAAACGACTAAAATAGGGGAATCTCAAGTCATTATGGCAAAGCACTTTTGCCCGTTTTGTAAAAGTAGGGTCCTCAGTAGGTTGTTCATGCATTTTAATACCTCCAAGAGGGTAGGTATCTCCACCGCAGTGTCTCTAAGACGCTGGTATTATGTAGATACCCTTGCCTCTGTCAGATAGTCTCTGCGGCTTCACAGCAGAGATGTGACAGTGACACTCTCTCACGGTTCTTTTCTCCATTGTTTTTTGTAAGAACACAGGCTCTCCTTAAAGCGAAGATCTGAAAATGTCTTAGAGTAGAATCAGGTGTCTTTTTCTACTGTTGATTTAGCGAGTTAGTGCTAGAATGCATATGTTTTCCCACCGGGGTACAGGCGGGGAAGTCCTGACAGCAATCCGCTTGACACATTGGCCTCTTCATTAATTTGAAGACAGGTAGACCTGGCTACTGAGGACAGTGACATCCCTTTTGAAATTAGATTTTCAGATGTTATCCCCTCACTGTTACCTTGTGGAGCACTGGGTGTGCTGGCGAGTGAAACTTCCTGTTGCATGGGGTCTCCTCGTGTTCATTTGAGCAGATTCCGTTTTTACCAAGAGGACCCTCTAGGCTGAATTCCTTTTAGGGTGGGTCTTTTTATAATAAAACATCTTAAATTAGAGGTGATAATATATTTAGCGCCATATATGTGCTTAGTTCTGCACTAAGCAGTGTAGATTGTACAGGGTCTCTCCATCTCAGCAATATTGATATCTGGGGCTGAGTAATTCTTTGTCGAGGGGAGACGGTGTCCTGCTCATTGTAGGTGTTTAGAAGAATCACTGGCCTCTACTGGCCAAATGCCAATTGCACCTTTTCCCTTAGTGACATTAAAAAAAAAAAAATCCCAGGTACCTAGGTATTACTGATGATGATTATCAGGGACACATTTTGAGAATTGCTTTATTAAGTTGATGCAGATAAGATGTAGACAGATGAAAAGAATAGGTTACATGGAAAAATTGCTTCAATGTTCGCATAGGCCAGAGATGAAAGAGATGAGTGCTTTTATATATATATATTCATAATTTAATTAACATTATATATGCATAATTAATATAACATATATTACATATATGTATATTTCACTCATAATTATACTGAATACTCCAGGAGCATAACACAGCTTATTGATGAAATATATTATCAGCATGAACATTGCATACAGGCCACATCCAATTTAGGTTCTGAGAAAACTAGCAAGAACCCAGAACATTATAGGAATTCAATAATGGTTGACTTATAAAATTAATTATCTAAAGTTTCAAATACATGTTCTTTCCATTGTGGTTTAAATTATAGTTTGCTCTCTACATGCTTCTGTGGGAGTATTTTCATTAACTACCCCTTGAATTATTTGTATTCCTTTTATATAGTAGATAAGCATACACATAGTTCAAGTCTTGAACTGTGTCTAATGATTCTAACAGCAAAGAACCTATATCCAGAATTCTGCTCCAAGCTGGCCACTGCTGGGAAACAGATGAAATTTTCTTCAAAATTTGAGGGGTGCTTCATTAAATGGTCTTTTGTCTCCCGGGAATTATTTTCTTGGTTGTTGTAAATAATTTGTGGACTCCGGATGGCTTACCTTATGCCCTAAATCCATGAGAAAATCACCGAAGTAGTTTGCTCAATATAAGTCAGCTCTAAAGAATTGGCTAAAATGATCAAACTTACTTGACATGAAGTATTGATAAACGATTTCTCCATTTGAGAGTATATTTCCAATTGAAGACTGCTAGTGAATTTGTATGACCTTATATGGTGACAGACGTTAACTAGACTTATTGGGGCAATAATGTAGTGGTATATACAAATATCAAATCATTGTATAGAACATCTGAAATGAATATGTCATTTACACCTTAATTTTTTTTAAAGAATAAAAAAGTTAAAAATAAAACACTGCTTGCAGTGTACTGCACAGAACTCTTTTTCAGGTTGGTGTTGTGTTTCTTACAATACTAACTATAGATACCTTCATTCTCTTAGCACATCTGTCCCCCAGTCATCGAATGACCCTCCTATTTATGGAATTACAGCTTTACAGCTCTTTTTCTTGAATATTCTGTCCTAGTTATGTTTTGTGAAATTACTCAGGTGCTCTTCACTGAGCACCCCAAACACAACTCTACATAATTCTACTAAAGCTAAGTATGTTCTAACCTCTTGTCTTTATCAAATTAAAACAATTTCTCAGGGGCGCCTGGGTGGCTCAGTGGGTTAAAGCCTCTGCTTTCGGCTCAGGTCATGATCCCAGGGTCCTGGGATCGAGCCCCACATCGGGGTCTCTGCTCCGTGGAGAGCCTGCTTCCTCCTCTGTCTCCCTGCCTGCCTCTCTTGCCTACTTGTAATCTCTGTCTGTCAAATAAATAAATAAAATCTTAAAAAAAATTAAAAAAAAAAAAGAAAAACAATTTCTCAGATATCCTCATGGGCTTTTCCTCTAAATAGTGGCCATAGGCCCTGGACTGATTTCTTTTCTTTACTTTTCTTTTCTTTTTTCTTTTCTTTTCCTATCTTTTCTTTTCTTTTTTCTTTTCACTTCTCTTCTTTTCTTCTTTTCTTTTTTCCTTTCCTTTTTTTTTCTTTCTTTCTTTCATTTTTCTTAGCTTTCTTTCTTTTTTAACATTCTTGTTCCCAGTTCTTTTGTCCTTAGGGATACCTTTAAACCATTTATATTCTATTTATTGACCTGGGTTTCCTAGAATGGGTTCTACAATATTTAAAAATGGCAGCTCATCACAAAAGCGAAGTCCTATTCATTTTTATCGGATTTGGTTTTAATCCTTGATCATTCTCAGCTTTGCATTGTTACTCACTGTTTTGGGTGTCATTGTGAGCTGGTCTTCATCAAGGGCAGTACCTTACACATATCATTTATAGCATCCCACACCATGTAGTTAAACATTCAGTAAACATCTCTAGTCAAGCCCATAAATGCAACTCTCAACTATATTTGCATAAAATCCAGTTCTGCATTTAAATGCATCAGGTACCAATGACCATCAAATGAGGGAAGGATTTTTGGATAAGAACTTACTCCTGAATACCATGAAATCACAAAATTCATTCAATTTGAATAATTGATCCTGGATGATTATATATCATTTTTTTCTGTTGTGTTAATGCTTGTATATTTCATATAGGAGAGAGCTTTCCATGATTTTTAATTTCTTAGCAGTTAACATTAAGGTCCAGATTGAGCCCTTCCTATGTTTTACTCTCACTTGCTTGAGGGTTTGTGTGTGTGGGGGCCAGCACATTCCTGAGGTCAATAGAAAACAAAAAGGAGGTGAAAGGGGAGGGAAGCTCAGCATCTGTGGGAGGTTCCAGGAGTGTCCAGACTGTAAAGTAGAGCCTGCAAACATTTGTGTCATGGAGACTCAGGCTTGGAATTAATGAGATAATTTTCCACCTAGGATTTACTGGCTTTCAGAACCTTGGGGAACTTTATTTTTCAGGCAGTGAATTATCAGAGCAAGGATGATTATTAGATTTATTACAAATATTATTCCACACAAACGTTAGGAATTGAAGTGGAACATCATCGACTGCTGGCTTTCTGCCAACTTGGAATGAGAATGATAATGAAGAGAATGTTTAGTATTTCTGGTAGTATGCTTATTGTCAAAGCTCACCGAGCAGAGAGCGATAGGAAATTCCATCCTTGAGCTTCTCCTCTAAGTGCTTGCTCTGGGGTATTACTTTGGATCATTAAAATCCATCGGTGGCAAAGTTATTATAAAAGGACTTAATATAAGAACCAGTATGGTATAGACAGTTTAAAGACGATGGGAGCAAAATATTTCTTCTCCTCCACCATGGGTGAATTATCTCATTGCTCTGAATCTGCATTTGCATCCTGAGGACAGTCCCAATACAGGTCCTAACAATAACCACTGTTTTTCTAGACTAATCTGTAACAACGTATGTGGTCATGCGAGGCAAAATATATGTATTGCTAGCATGCATTCATGGCTGACCTTTTTTTTCCCCTTTAATCAGGAAGTAATCTCAGTTGTCAAAATATTTTGTCCACTTCTAAAGCCCCTAGCTAGCAGTAGTCACTCCAGCAAAATAGGCAAGTGACTAAGCAAAGAGTCCCCAGGATCCATGAGTGGGGTGCTTAATGCAATTCAGCCTCTGGGTCTTGATGGATAAAATCCTCTCCCAGGCACAGACTGCCAGGCAGAAGCTCTTTTTGACAGAGTTCTGTTTGGATTTGACAGCCAGTTTGAAAGTGACTGTGCGAGCCTCCACCCCAAATTTAATGACCCCTGCATCTGTTGTGATGCAGCTTGTGAAGAACAAGCTGCCACCCCTGCGTTCTTATGGACGTTGTTGCCTCCCTTCATTTATCCTCAGGCAGTGGCTTTGCACGCAGTCTGGTCAGCTATCACCCTCAAGCTGTTAGATCCTGACACCAGGCTTCCGCATGCAGCAAATGCTGGTTTCAGGCTGAAACACGCTGAGTGCCCTTGCTATTACCCATCCACCGTCTCTCTGCAGGAGTGGGAAAAGAACGGGAGCCAGGATGATTCAGTGACTGTGTCTGTGCTGGTAACTCACAGAATATGTTCAGCTGTCAATATAACGGCAAACTCTTCCTGAAAGGTTTTGCCAGTTGCCAGGTTAGCTCCGTGATCTATGGAAGAGTTTGGCTTTCT